>NW_019379634.1:229467-243001 GCF_000648655.2 Copidosoma floridanum
AATAATTTTAATAAATTAAATAAAAAGTTTTCTATTAAAAAATTGTAAAAATTAGTTAAAAAAAGTTCTTTGTTTCAGTTAATTTTTTTTTGTTTCATTAATATTTCAACAGTTTCCATTGTTATTCTTTCAACTGAATAAGTATTCTCATTAGATCAGCATATATGATAGCATTATTGCAATTTTTTTGCATTGGACAACTATTCTATTTAAATATATATAACAAGGCTATAGGTGGCTACAAGTTTAACTTTAATGTAATGTGTAAGCTTCAGTAGAATTATATGATACATGAGCAAGTAAGTGTTACTTTGGAATGTAATCTTAGATAAATGCACTAACAAAAAAATTGTTTTAGATCTTATGTGCGATTTCTTGACATTATTAAACTTTAACTTTATTAATGCAAGATGTTTTATAATATTGGAAATTTTTTTTTTTTTAATTTCGGATATACAATAACTTACCTTCGCTGAAGTAAGGAATTATTTTCTCTAATGTATTTTCATCGTTTGACAATAGTACTATTTCAGCATTTACAATATCTTCAGCTGTAATCTGATTATTTTTCATCCACTCATCTTGTTTACTGTAACAAGCAAGATTAGTATTTTATTTTTACTAGATTACAGTTTACCAAGCTTCGCGAATTTTTACGTCAAATACTAATCTCTATTTATCATACAGGTGCTTAAAAATTGTATTAAAAAGATCTTTGAAAACAATGAAATATGTTCCTTACCCTTCCAGCAAAGAGATATTACTATCAATGTATGATAAATCTGTAAAAAAATAATTTATTAAACAAGCAGAGTAAAACCAACCAAGCATTTGCGTAATAAACGTCATTTTTGAGCGTGAACAACAATCTATTTAAAAAGACAAAATACCTGTGCTTAAATCTGTGTGATCATCTGAGTCGGTAGTATATGTATTAGCTATAATGCTAAGACCAGAGAAGTTTTCAGTTGGAGCATTTCCAGAGTCTCTAAGAGTTTCTAATTCTGAGATAGTATCGTCTATACCACCTGCACACCAAGGTATACAATCTTCATTATGCTGATCAACATGTCTGTCAGGTATATCATCATCTAAAGCTGTCAATTTAACATTTACTTGAGAATCTGAAAGTAATTTAAGAAAACGATAATACAAAAAAAATTTTATAATGCTCCGCAACTTGTGTACAAACTAAAGCTTTGTATGACAATTGTATTAGATGCAATCCTCTTATTTCGCTAAAGAGACAGTTACTCATTATCATGCTTTATATCAGTGAAACATTTTATTAGTAAACGTGGGAAAACTCAGATGTTATTAAAAACTCTTCACCTAACCAAGTACAGTAAGTGTCATATATCATGGTATCCTAAGCTGATACTTTGATATTTATAAGATACAATTTTTATTTTGATAAAAAGCAAATGTCTCACTTTATGTTAAACAATTATATTTATCGCATTTGTCATAACATGCATCATCTAGAAACATAGACCAATGTCATCAAAACAAAAGAAAGAGTGATATTCAAGTTCACAAGATAAATAGATAAGGTACCAAAGGGATATAAACTTTTATTTACCTTCTTTTGTAGCAATAGGAAGATTCCAAGTACTTAATTTTTGAACACGCAGAGAAGGTATTGATTGATTATTGTTTTTAGCCACATCGAGANGTCTAGAGATGGCTTTCTGCGTCTGTAACACCTGTAATTCGTTACCTATAGCTATCTCTTTCTCTCTCTTTTCACGTAAGCTTTGTTTTTCTCTCGTCTCCTATCATCACACTACTTACTTTCTCTCACGTAAGTTGTTTAATCTATCTCTCTCTTCTCTGGTCTAATGGAGAATTTCTCAACTAAACTCTGCCCTTTTTACTTGCAAATGCGTGAAATATTATTGAAATGTGACTTCATAGACGTGATTTTTTTTACTTTTATCTTTAGGTTAATACCCAATGAAAAATAATTACGTAGTTTCGTTACGTATTTAAGTACGTATCAAAAATACGTAATTTCAATACGTAGTGGAAATATGTGTTGGTTTGGAACATTTCGTCACGTAATTTTGTCACGTTTTTTGCAGTCATAGAGTATTTCTAAGATAAAATAGTTTTAAAATACGATTTCAACGTGCATTAACATGATCGTAGTAGTGTCATCATCCGTATAGTAACACCAAAACAGAGGAGTTCAAGTATTTTTTTTTTTTTTTTAATTTGAAGAAAGTGGAATCTGTTTTTTTTTAAGTTATCTTAATACTACTGAAATTCAACAAAAATATTTGAACCCCCCTGTTTTGGTGTTACTACACGGATGATGACACTACTACGATCATGTTAATGCACGTTGAAATCGTATTGTAAAACTATTTTATCTTAGAAATACTTCATGACTGCAAAAAACGTGATAAAATTACATGACGAAATGTTCCAAACCAACATGTATTTCCACTACGTATTGAAATGACGTATTTTTGATACGTACTCAAATACGTAACGAAACTACGTTATTATTTTTAATTGGGTACTAGACTGCATTTTTAAATTTAGTTATAAATTGGCCTCAATAAATAAATGGCATGATTTTCAAAATTCAGCGAACAAAATCGGCGTAATTTAAAAATTAGCATTGGCACTGCCCTAATGGTGTGCTACTAGCTAGTTCGACGCGCATACGCCACTTGATTATATCGATGGTTGCAAGGAAGACTATCTTTGCGTGACGTCTCTTTTGAAAAAAACCATGTCGAAAAACCACATAGTAAAACCACATGGAAAAACCACATAAAACATGTGGTTTTACCACTCCGTATTCATGTGGTTTTTTGTCTCAAATCACTACATGGTTTTTCCATAAAACCATGCGGTTTTCATAAACTTTTTAAATCANATTTAATAACACAAGCACCTATCACCTGATAACCCGGGGCACTTACTCCCAAATCTATTAAATAACAAATTATTGATCAATAACATAAGTGCCTATTACCCGATGACCCGGGGCGCTTACTGGCCGCTCTATTAAGAAATAAATTGTAAAATAGAATAACACAAACACCTTTAACCCGATGACTCAGGGCGCTTACTCTAAAATCTATTAAATAATAAATAATTGATCAATAACACAAGTGCCTATCTCCAAGTGACCTGAAGTGCTTATTGGCCAATTTAATGATAAATTGTAATAAAGTGGCCAGTTAGCGCCCCGGGTCATTGAGCGATAAATGCTTGTGTTATTAAATTATACAGTTTATTATTTAATAAAGCGGCCAGTAAGTGCCACGGGTCATCTGGAGATAGGCACTAGTGTAATTAATTAACATTTTATTATTGAGTAAAGTTGCTAGTAAGCGCGCCAAGTTATTGGGTGACAGGCAACTTAGTTATTGTCAACTTCACTAGTGCCATCTAACGGTGGGAAAAGTGCTGGGGAAAATGTCCATGACCCGTTTTGGTCTTGCATCTCTCTCAAACCTATTCTCTTATTGGTTTTCTATTGGTTATCTATATATACAGTAGGATAGTAGCCAATCAGAAAAGTGGTTAGAGAAAGATGCAAGACCAAAACAATCTTTCTTCCCTCTACAGCGACAGTACGCTTCCACTTACAGGCGAATACAAAGCTCGCTTCCTCTATGTATAATATCTCTATGGTTTGGACTCCATGCTATCTGTACAAGCATGTACAAGCTGAAGTTAGCCACCGAGGGCGCGCCGCCCGAGTGCCCGACCATGCGGCGTTACAACGACCTACGTAATGTAACTGCTGACAGCATTCGCGGAATACGATTTCATCATTCTGCAGGTAAAGAGAGCACGGTGTAAGATATACGTTAAGTTATGTGTAGTAATTATAGTAATATCACTACTATGTAGTGCCATATAGTCGATTTTATAAAAATCATATAAGTAGAATATCTATACTTTTGGAGATCGATTATCGGATTTAAGATGAATTGTAAACTTGCCGCAAATAACACAAAAAATGCCAACTCCTTATCTTCTATTCATAAAATTAGTTGAGGCTGGTTTATAATAGACTAAATGGCTGTAAGCGCTAATATCTCGTAAAGTAGACTTAAGATCGTAATAGAAAAAGTTTGTAGTGAAAGAAGAACTTTTCAGCTTTCTAATTCGACGGCTCCTACGAAGAATCGTACTCCAGAGGTTCCTACGAAGAAACGTACTCCCCGAGCCTTTCAACGAAGAATAGCATACGTCGGTATATTCCAGCGAAGAATCGTACGCGCAGATATATTCCGACGAAGAATCGTACGCGCAAATATTTTCCGACGAAGAATCGTACGCGCAGATATTTTCCGATGAAGAATCGTACACGCAGATATATTCCGACGAAGAATCGTACAGGCCACTTCTTTCCGACGAAGAATCGTACGCCCAGATATATTCCGACGAAGAATCGTACAGGCCACTTCTTTCCGACGAAGAATCGTACGCNGATAATAAAAAATAATATTACTCATTAAACTTTTTATTTTTCTAAAATATGACTTTTAAAAATTCTTATCAGTTATTATTTTTCATTCATTAAAACTATTTCTTCTTGGGTATACCTTCTGTAACTTATAAGAATAAAAAATTCTAAACCAGCATCTAGTCACCTCTGGACAAGTGGATAAGATACTTGGCTAGATATCTGTCAGACAAACTTCAAGCTCTGATTTTGACAATTTTTTTTCTCCTTTTGTTTTGTTTTTAATATCATTGTTAATGATTTTAATAGATTTTATGACGGTAAAATATTAGTAGAAAAATATTTCAATTGATTTAAAAAGTTTGTGAAAACTACATGGTTTTACGGAAAAACCATGTGGTGATTTGAGACAAAAAACCACATGAAAACGGAGTGGTAAAACCACATGTTTTTATGTGGTTTTTCCATATGGTTTTACTATGTGGTTTTTCGACATGGTTTTTTTCGAAAAAGGTCACACCGTGTTATTTTTAATGGGATGCCAACACGCTGGGATAGTCTTCCTCGCAACTGTTTATATGACATATGTATGTGTACGTATAATTTATGTTAACACAACCAAATTAACTGATTACTGCTCCTTTCTATTTAAAATCAATGGTTCTCGAGATGGTTGATAGGAGTGCTGTTTAGGAACTGTGCTCTAAGTCAATACCAATAGCCCTAATCCAGTCAATCCTCCATTGGCCCTTTACTTGCTGTCACTGTGCTTGCTATGTATTGGAATCAGTGCTTCCAAATATGACTGGAAAATTTGGGGAAAATTCAACCTGGCTATATGGCGCAAGACGCAAAAACCCAGATGACTTGATAGAACTTAATAAAAAATAAATTATTGAATTAACCTTAAGCTAGTTAACTCCATAACCCAACGCGGATAATAACACAAGCTTCTATCACCCGACGACCCGGGATACTTACTGGCCACTCCATTAAATAATAAAATGTTGAATAATAACTTAAGCGACAGACACCCGAAGACCCAAGGCGCTTGCTGGCCACTAATAAATAATACAATCTTAAATAATAACACAAGCACCTATTACCTGACGATCCAGGGTGCTTACTAGACACTATTAAATAATTAAATGTTGAATAATAACACCGGCGCGAGTTATATCAAACATCGAATTGCCTAGTAACTTAAGCTTGTGTTATCATTAAATGGTTTTAATTTATTGTTAAAGTGACTAGTAATCACCCTGAATCATCTAGTGATAGCTGCTTATATTATTGATTAACAATTTACTATTTACTTGAGTGGCTAGTAAGTGTCCCGAGTCATCAAGAGATAGGCGCTAATTTTATTCATTATTAATTTATGACTTAATGAAGTGGCCAGTCAGCGCCCATGATCATCGGGTAATAAGCGCTTGTGTTAAAGATTAACATTTTCTTGTTTATTGAAGAGACCAGTCAGCACCCTGGGTCACCGGAAGACAGGCGTTTAAATAATAAATTAACAACTGTTTAATGAATTAAGTGGCCAGTAGGCGCCCCAGGTTATAAAGTGATAAACGCTCGTGTTATCAATTAAGAATTTATTATTCAATATACTGGCTAGTCAGCACCCAGAAACGTCGGGTGATAGGCGCTTGTGTTATTAATAAATAATTTATCTTTAATAACATGACTAGTAAGCGCTCCAGGTCGTCTGGTGATAGGTGATTGTTATTAATAAATAATTTATTATTAAATAAAGTGACCAGTCAGCGCACTGCGTCAACAGGTGATAAGCGCTTGTGTTATTAATTAATAATTTATTACTTAATAAAGGGGCCAGTCTGCGCTCTGGGTCATTGGGTTATAGGCGTTTGTGTTATCAATTAACAAATCATTATTTAATTAAGTGACCAGTAAAATCCCCGGGTCATCGGGTTATAGGCACTTGTGTTGTTAATGAACAATTTATTATTTAATAGATCAGCCTATCGTTGCCCCTGATCATCAGTTAATAGACGCTTGTGCGTTTAATAAATAATTCATTATTTAATAGGTTGGCCAGTCAGTGTCCTAGGTTATTGGGTGATAGGTGCTTGTGCTGTTACTAATTAATTTACTTTCCAATAGAGTGGCAAGTCAGTGCCCTTGGTCATCGAGTGATAGGGGGTTGTATTATTTATTAATTATTCATTATTTCATAGAGTGGGTAGTAAACACTCCAGGTCATTAGGTGATGAGTACTTGTGTTATTATTAAATAATCTATTATGTAATAGAATGGCCAGTAAGCATCCTGGGTTATTGGGTAATATGCTTGCATTATTCTATAAAGAAATGAAAACAACGAAAGTTCTTTAAATTTGCGGTTATGACCTTCTTGTAAAAATCTGGATGCAGAATAATCAAATTTTCAAGCTATCAACTCTTAACTCTTTTATACTTTTTATACATTTTGTACGTGATGAATTAGAAGTTTATCACATAAATATATGACTGTAACATGTATTCACTTACACTGTGTAAGATACACATTCATCCCCATTAGGACCGCATGTCTTATACACATTTGCTCATGCAAAATATGTATATTGTAATCTTTTTAGTGCATTTATTAACTCTGTTTTCATTATTAAAAAAACAAATTAGATGTCTAGTTTTATTAACATTTAATTTTTTGTGTATTAAGTGTTATATCGAGGTGATCATTCTCATTTTTTTTCCTTGTACTGTAGTTCTTCAAATATTTTCTGATCCGTGTTGCAATTAAAATTAATGTTATTGTACTATAGTTACGATATAAGCTTCGAAACTGGTATACTTCTTACATTATGAGCACACGCACTGCCTTTGATCTCTTTTTTACACGTACTTAAGAGTAAAGTTATTTTAGCCTTTACACTAAGATTGCAGTAACACATACGCTTAAGCATATATCGACGCTCCAGACGAAGTCTATCGTAGAGACTATTGTAGCATGATGTCACGCCATGTTATTTAAAATAGGGTGACGTCACGCTACTATAGTCTTCGTCCGGAGCGTCGATATGCTTGAGCGTCTGTGTTAATGCAAATAAAGTTATTAAGTGCAAGCAGAATTTTCTTTCGATGATGAAAAGAAAATTGTTAGACCTTATTTAACTATTTACATTATTAATATAAATTACACTTTCCGTTTCTGATTATTATTATAAAATTTTTTTCGAATACCATAATAACCTTACTATTCTCTGTCTACTGCTAAAATCTTTTTTAAGTTTAGTAAGACTTATTAAAACAAACTTATTGTTATGGTAACATCCAAAAATATTTCTAACAATTTTCTAAATCAAACTATGTATGTATGGATATACTTGTTTATACAAATGCAGTTAAAGGATTCTCTTTAAATTTTTGAAAACTCCTCAAATCTCCGCTGTCACAATGAAAGGCTTTGAATCTGTTATCTCTTATAAACTTACATGTATACACAACAGTTAGTTTAAAAAAAAATGAAAGAAAAAGTATGTCAAGCGCAGTCTCAATATAATGCTCTAATTAAACAGGCTAGATAAGTTGGCCAACAAAATAAAACGTTATAGCAAACTGATACTATGGATCATGTAGTTTCAGAATTCAACATACTATAATCTGTCATACTTTCAAGTTTTTACAAGTTCCATTTTCTACATCAACATGGTAACGTCCTCACAGTAATTTTTCCTACCCCAAGGCTCTTTTCGTTACGTATGAAGTTTGGGCGCCCTCGGTAGGAAAAATAGTGTTCGCCATATAAGCACCATCCAACCGAGCTACCGTACCGTTGAAAACTTCTCCTTTTTTTATTTTAACACTCATCTAGCCTGGCCTACTCAGCGCTTATCCATTTAGAATTTTAAAAATTTCAATGCTGTCAGCTGCTTGTTACGATATACATTTACCTTTTGTAATATACATGAGCAAATAAAGAGAAACTTTGGGCTTGCTTCGCAAATCTCTTGGGCTCAATATTTGAAAAAATTTTGCGATTAAGATAGTTCCTGTATACCAACAATAGTAGTGATGATAAGATACGCAAACTCACTTCAAAATCTAAAGCACAACTGTCAGATAAATTTTCCTACTCGGGCATATTTTTTTAACTTCAGATGTTTGCTGCAATCTCTTACAAAGAAACTTCTTGTAAATTTAAAAGTCAGCAAATTTAGGATCACTTTAACTTTCGTTGTTTCTTTAGCATGCGTTAGTAGTGTATTTTATTATTTAAAACCACTTTAATTTAGTTTATGTGAGTTTTATAACTTTGTTTAAATGTGAAACAATGTGTTTTTTTCATTGCATTACTTGTTTCTTATTTATTTGTATGTTTAAATTCCACATGTTTTATTTTATACTTGTTAAAATTGATGTTAATGATAATTGATACACTTGTAACTAATTTTAAGTTTGTTTAGCCTAAAATGCTCACATGGCTGGGACTTCCTCAAGGTGGATGATCCTGAATGTTTTCTGAGGGATTGTAAAAATGAGTCTCATTACTCTTGTAAATATTGTACAATTTTTAATAAATTTATTTTTTACATACAAGTCCTATTTTTGTATTGAATTCTTTTACACGAAGATATTGTTGTAGCGATTTATCCATTGCAATGACACCGTTATATTTTTAATTAACAGTTTATAAATTTTTAACTGTGAAATATAAAATTAGTAAGTTGATGAATTTTTGTAAATACAATTATTAAATATAGCTTACAATTGAATTTTTTAACAAGGCGTCTACTATACTTGAAAAACCTAGAACATCGGGAAGTGAAAAGGAATAAATTTTATTCTGCATGAACCTAGAAATATCATACACCTGCAGTTTAAGTACTAGTCATTGAATTTTTAAAAAGATTTTTTAGCTAACTGTTTTAAAATTATCAACTAGGAGTAAACGGGGGTATTATTGCGATTTTTTTAGTGGTTAGCTTTAAACGATTGTCTAAGAAATTAAGTGCGTCAAATCGTTGTGATTTTATTATTATTATTGATGTTGGACTCAAAAACTATTGAATTCCCCTTTTATAAATGTATAAACTCATGAATATCGATTTAAAAAAAGGTTTTAAAGTTCAGTTGCCAATGCTGGTATTATTGCGGGCCTGTTTATATTATTGTGCACGTATTATTGTGGTCAATTTCAATGCTAAATCAACCGGATATCCGTAATAATACCATCATAGTGAAAGAGATTATGTGTGTAACTCAACAGTTATTGAGGACGTGATTTTTTGTTATTAAAATGTAAAGTTTTTAAGGCTATTTGTGAACTGAAGTTCAATGAATTAGGTACTCTATAACTTGATTTAATAATTTCAAGTATTTACTATCCATAACTCATCAGTTCAATTAAAATATACGCATTATTCAAGAGTGCAACCGCAATAATATCCTCGTTTACCCCTAGTAGAATAAAATTGTTTTTTTTTTTTAATTCCAGATAAATAAACCAAACTTTCTGTTTCTTAAATCTTAGTAGTAATTGACAGAGTAAGTTACACGATTGATGGATTCATCGTAGAGATGCTCTGATTTAGTAGAGACTAAGGTGGCAAAGAATGTCTTATCGAAATCCAAAGAAAAAAATTGGTAGTAACACAACGTAGAACTAATAATTTTAATTAGTCTACGGATAAAATTTCATTTGATTTATTAGTTTACAAAATTAAATTACAAAAAAGTATTTTACAGTAAAACATTTTTTGCATGTGGATCTACAGTTCCTACAGAGATCCATCTACTTAATATGCTTGTATAACTGTCTAAAGGACTACAAGAGTCCACAGCCTGATTAACATGCGTTTTTGACCATGTACAGGTGCTTTTTATTTTATAAAGCAATTTAAATTTGGTTCTTGACATTCTTATATCCTCATGAAATTTCTTATCATTCATATCCAGCTCTGAATTAAAATAATCAGCACATTTACTATACGTTCTGAACAAACTATTGATACACCCATACGAGAAATATCTTACCACAAAATACTGTTTTATAAATAAATTATTTTAGGGACTGTTTAAAAGAACAAAACGAATAATAACAGCATACTAAGATAAAAATACCGATGTTGGAACGATTTTGGTGAAATTTTGTTTACAAATTCATATAAAATTGCATCTAGGAAATAACATGAACATTCAAATTTTTATTTATATATTTTTTTCTCTATTTCTCACATTTTTTAATTTATTTTATCTTAACAAGAAATGATTTTAAATGAATAGCAAATTACCTCGTAATGTTGTACCTAACGCGAAACACCATTGTGAATGCATGTCTCGATAGTGGTACGTGATGTCCCAATAGCGAAACGTCCATGTTATTTCAATATATGTTTCACCAACAGGACATCTGAAGTTTGAGGTTATGAAACAGTCATTTTTTTGTTGATATAATAAAACACCACTTTTAACATCTGGAATGAATTTTTTAATAAACACTTAAGAAATACAATAAAAGAATTACCAAGTCGCAAAATTAAATAATTTTTGACCAATCGTACAAAACGCCGATTTGATTATAAAATTTTTTTGGAGCATCATATTTAAATCTATATCTTTTTAAAATACGTTAAAATGATGGAATTTTCGAAAAATTTGTTGCATTTCTTTATATGCAAAATTAACGAAGTTATAGGTATTTATTTAAGTATAGAATTCGCTTATTGTTAAAAAACTGATTTAAATTTTTAAAATATATTTATTTTTTTCTTCATAAAATTAAAGTTCTTAGTGTTCTTTACAATGTACCGTTGAAATTTTTGGTCTAACTTTACTTAAACGCCTAGTTCGGACAAATCAGTTTTTGAATTAACAATTCCATTCTGACATCATTTTTTTTAAATAAACAAAATGCTTGTGCATGGTTAAAGATACTCATAATAGGCACTTAATCCTAAATTTTTAATTATTTTTATCAATCAATAAAACAAATGTAAATTCATTAAAATTGATTTTAATAACAATAAATTTCTCGGTTTTTTTGCAACCTAAAAGTGCAAAAAACAAATTTTTCACGAACATATTTGCTTTTGTACTTTTTTCAATCAGACCAATAGAAAATCAGTTACAAGCCAAAATGTTTTTACAATTTGTTCAATAACAATTAAAGCTGGCAGCTTGGTTGGACCAAACTATTTTTCCCAATAATTAGACTATATAATATTTAAGTGATGACAAGGATTATCTCGCCAATGACGAAAGTTTCCTTATTATATGCTTCAACTAAATAAACGTATGCCAGAATATGTATGAGCGTGTAAAATTATCTTTAAAAGTTTAAATGCTATATAAAAAATAAAAGATTGTTGAAGATTTACAAAATAAATTTTAAGATAACGTTAAATGTATCATAAAATTTGAAAACTTACCACAAGTTGGTAAGTATTGATTACATTGGTTTCATAGTAGGAAGAGATACGAGATGGCAGCAGCATGTATAAAATTAAGGATGAGGATAATGGCTTATGTATATTCAATACCACGCCAATAAACGAAATTAAAAAAAAGGATGAGGATAAAAATTGGTAAGACAATATACTTTTGTTATATTCTGTTGACGTTGTAAATCAAGTGAACCAGTTTGTGATTCCGCATTTACTTTGTACAAGTAGTCAATACATCTCTAAAACAAGTAATTTAACCCTTTATCATAAACTAATATTTTACTTGTAAAAAATTATCAATTTCACTTACTAAACGAAATAAAAATTGTAGTAATATTATATTATAGAAAACTAAAAAAAAGCAGTTGATTTAAAAAGTGGTCTAGACACTCTATTTGTACACCAAACTCTTATGTCAGTGAAAAAACTATTAGAAAAATGTTATCATCCTAAACTTAGATTCTAACTATGATTTCATCAAGTTGAAAAGAAATCCACAAATAAAAAAAGGTTTTCAAAAAATAGGTACAACAGTTTTACTTCGAAACAATATTCTTATTCATTTATCACACACCAATATACAAAAATGAACCGTATTAATATCAGAATATAATATACTACTAACTTGAAATATATTCAATAAAGTTACATCTGAGTATCTTACAAGATTAGAATGATGTCTCAACAAAAGAAAGTGTTCGTCTACAACATTATTCCTTGTGATTGGCACAGAAATTCTGGTAGAAAATTCTTTTCTTCTACACTGGCTCTAGCAATTATCGTTACACATTAGTGCTGTCCTCGTTCGTATTCCTTCGCAATGTTAACAATCGTTTGCTCATCTGCCGCCCCGAAATCACGAAAGGAAAGAGTAATGGCGAAAAATGTAATCTTGTACCAAACGCTAGCAGAACAAGAGTGCAGTTTCGTGTTCAAGAGGGTCGACAAACGAATCGATAAAAAATAGACCCGCGGGTCAAAACCGCCATCGCGAGCAATGAAGAGAGCTTCGCGTCGCGACAACTAGGAAGAACAGCTCTGATTCTCTATTATTGCAGTTTCAAATAACGCCCACTTCCCGACGTCCGGCCTGCCCGTAGCGCGCACCTCGTCATCTCTCTTTTTCCAATTCATCGGCTCGTCATCTCGGCGTCTCTTGGAGCCTCTCTCTACTGTTATTTATTTTCATTTTTTTCCACACAGACGTGGGCAGCTTTCACTTTCATCCCTCACTTCGAAACTCGGACACCTAGGCCTTTACGTCTTTCCGTGCCACGTTTTAAAACATTTGTCTATAAATACGCGTCCGTAGGAGTACGTTATCGAGTACTCTAGAAAGTTCGTTTAATCTATAGAAATTAATGCCTTAGCTTTTTTTACAGTGATTAACGAGATAAAGGAGGAGAAGAAGAATAAGTGATCCAATATAATAATCCAGACATAAACAATATCATTACGTCACCTCTTTCTCGTAGCAATGAAATTTTTCCCACATCTATATTTACAATATGGTCAAAGAAGAGAGATTTCGAGAACGACAAATTGTGTCGCGCTGTGCTAAAGTTCGATTATCGTAGATAAATTTTCGAAAATATCATAGATTGCTTTAATTGATTCTTTCAACGTCTCTCGCCATTCGTATATACACACATACGTAATTTTAATTTTATTCATATGTATTGTGAATG
>NW_019379634.1:243059-305346 GCF_000648655.2 Copidosoma floridanum
ATGTATATGTATAATAATAATAGTAGTAATAATAATATTTTTTTATGATTATCTTAATAAATTGTATGTATGATTATATCACAAGAAAGATTCAAATGCTCTGTACAACGTTTCGAGTCGCCGAGCGTCAGATGCTCCTGCAACGTACCGTCTCGTTATTTTCGGTTTGTAAATTTTACTCATTTATTTTTTCCCACCCATTCATTCGCCAAACTCACATATATGTTTCTCGTTTATTCGTACAACGCAAGATATGTTCTTTTGATATTGTACTCTCCTTATGCTGAATCATACGTACGAGCGCATCGAAATATTATATACATTTACATACACTTGTTGCATTTTATTATTTCCTATGCTTTTTCGGAACTCGAGCTAAGCGAAGCGTTCGTATCCGTAGTTTTACACTGTGCTTAAATTTTATTTGAGGAGCCAGACATGGGTGCAATGGGTTGATAAACTTTTAAATGCCGCAAAAAAATTGTTTTCTAATATGTAACGCACTGTTATTGCTTAAAAATGTTTTCTTTATGACTATTTAATAAACGCAGTACTTTATAAATATTTTTCCAGCAAACAATAGTGCGATATATTTTCAGAAACAAAATGATTCATTAAAAAGCATTTGGCTACTTTTAAAAATACTATTGAAAGTTCTGTGTAAAAAGTAAGAAAAATTTTTTAGTACAAAAAATGCATTATATTTTTTGAAAAAAAGTTGGAATGATGCCTTGAAAGAAAAATATACAATTTACTATTCTAGAATGGTAAACTGGCACTATTCCGCCGTTTAGGGACTTTTTCTTTTGGCAAACCAAACTTTACCAAGCTGGACAGTAATTTCTAATGTGCAAATGTTAAATCATTAAAATTACTGTAGATGATGGTAAAAAAAAACTTTAAGTACAAGTTAACCGTTATATTAGTACAGTAATTTTTATAGCTTTTTCTCTCAGTATGCAACAATTGGAAAAAAATAATTATGTCTGAATTTGTACATGTAGTGGAAAAATCGAGCGTAAACATTCAATCTGTTGTGAATCTTAACACTCTTTTATTGCGGCGTAGTACTTAAACCACGAGAAACTCCCGGTGAGAGATGATTCGCAAGAGTGAATCCAACATTAGTTCGAGTGAATAAACGTATTGCAGTGCGAGTGCCCAGCGCCGCTAAACTCCCGGGAGACAATTCGATTCTTTTCTCGCTTGTCTATCCTTACTTTTTATGCGACAATATCAAGTGGGCTTTTTGCCTTCTTTTTCGAGCTACACTCGCCTTGTGATATACGCTCAGCGCTAGTGATTGGCACATTTCAAAGTTAATGGCAAGTTTTATTTTATTTAACTGTTGCATTGGCACGATAATTGAAAGATTATTTGGTACTCGTGTGTTTTTTCTTTCCTCCTTTTTTCCAATTGGTCGTGAGAATAAAGAAATATCACGTGTACCGAGGAGGGAAATTTCATGCACTCTCTTTTGGCCACAAAAATAAAGAATTCACACGGTTTGCTTTATCATGTTATTTTTATTATTATTTTCTATTTTTCAAGAGAAGAGCACGAGGATTGTCTTTGAAATCGGAGTGATTTTTAGTTTATCCAGTTTTTCAATTCAAGTAACAAAATATTGGAATGTTTTATCTCATAATTTTATTCACATAAATGTATATATCCGCATCTCATACGTTCCATAAAATCTTAAAATACCTTGTAATGCACTCGAAAATAATATTATATCCCTAACGTAACAGATTCAATCTCAAATAATCGTAATTACAAATCGCACAGTATACAGGTGTGATGATAATTTTTCTATAATTTATTTCTTTAACGATAAATAATAATAATAATAATAATAATATTTTATTTTTCAATCACGCAAAAGTATCGAATAAAAGTATTTTGAGATATTACAATAAAATCTGTTAAAAAAAATCCAAGAGGACTCTCTATACAATGGAATCGATGAGCTCTCTCCGTACTAGTATTTCGCATAATAACATTCACCGAATTCTATCGTCATCACATCATTTCTGTATGTATACATAAATTCTTTTTTCTCTTAAATTTCCTCTCTAAACAAAATATATAATGCACAGGTGTTTACGAGATCCTTTTTTTTTCTTTTTTTTTTTCTTCAGCCCAAAGCGCTCCTCTTGTCCCTCGGCCCCCATCCCGAGATGAAACGAAACGACGCTGTGCGCCCAGCATATGTTGGTATGCTGCGCTCACACCCCCGTTATCTCACTAAAATGCATCAGCATAGGTATCCCGCCACGATACACTTATCGCAGCTTAGTAATATATTACAAGAGTAAAATAGTAAACTTTTTAATTCAACGTTCCCCAACGCCACTGCATACTGCTACACTCACTCACGCGCTCAATCTACCTAATAATGAAAAATCGTTCGGTTTAGCCTCGGACGGCTTCGGTGCGCCCGTAGAGCGGCGCCCCCAACGTGATCGTCCTCGGCAGCGACTCTAGCACCCCTGTCTCTCGGAGGAAAGGCAGGCGGCCTTCCTGTACACTTTTCTCCCCACGCACATGCACTCACGCACACAGACACACAGTTCCTAACTTTTCAGAGCCAAACCGAAGCCCGTGGCGCGCTGCACGCGCGCGCTTTTTTTTTTTTTTCCTGGCCAGGGGAGCATCGTCGGCGACGAAGGTGGCGAGGTTCGAGCGGTACCCGCGCGAACGAGCCACCTCAGTTGTAGGGCCAGGAGTGCCTGATCGAGGTGACGACGTGCGTCGCGGGCGCCAACGGCTCGTCCGGGCGTCACTTCTTCATGTCGCCCATCATGCTCAGCTCCTTGCTCTTGACGTCGAGGTTCGACTGCTGGCTGCTCGTCACGCCGCTGCCGTTGCCCGGGTACATTTTTTCCAGGTGATTCAGCGACTCGCCAAGCAGTTTCTGTGGAACATAAATTTTAATTTTAGAAATAACATGTATATTTGAATAATATTGGGGATATCTTTATTAATGACTGTGATGAGTAATTGTAAGATTTTTCAACGATTGACAATTGGCGCGAAGGGGCATCGTTTATGCGGATTACTAAACTTTTGCATCAAGAACACGACTGCTACCATTTGCACTAAAGTAACAAGTTCATGATTTTGCTAATTGCTTTAAAATCACTCATATTCCCCCAATTGACATCAATTATTTTGTTTTCTTTATTTTTTACCTCTAAAGCATGAAATAATTTATTTTTTCAAGACCAATGTGTTGAAATCGCAATACTTCTCCGACATTCATTAATTTTTTTTTTATTGTACACAAATTTTGATAAGAACGTATTGTTGTTACAAATAGTAACTCAAGCCTATTAGCTTTTAATTTTTTCAATATTTACGACCAAAAATAGTTGTTTTCTATCACAAATTGGTTAAAGTACTTGTCAAATATTTAATAATTTGTTCATTTGCGATTCTGTGGTAAAATGTTTACTTTTCTAGAAAACAATTTTTGTTGATTATTTGTTCGTCTTTCACCAATGGGACTATCAGTAAGGTTTCCTGGGCCAATGCTCAATCAAATTGTTTGATCTTGTAGCCCTTATACTTTAAAATTCAGTTGTGACACATTATTCAATAAATCGATATTTTTATATTACCTTTTATCATTTTATTGTCAAGTTAGAACTCTACCGAGTTATTATGTTCCTCTTAAGCCCATTTACTATGGACCAAATTTTTTACCCCTGTTCTAGAAAAAAAATATTTAATGGTCCCCTTAACTGTTTACTCTAGTAAAACCACTTGATAACAGCCACGCCTGGAGCCCTGAGTACTACCAATATTAATAAAAAAGCAAAGCTGAGGTAAGTACAGATGAAAATAAAATTACTTTTTGCCGAGCAATACTTGGAACAGACGCGAACAGACACCACGGAGAAAAATTATTGTATAAATAGGTGAGTGAAATTTGGAATTTCGACTAGTGATGTTTGTCGGTTCGAGGCTGTCCCGTAATAAAGAGTTTTGCAATCGGTTATTAGCTCTCTCCTACACGGTAGTTCCGAACCTTGTACACACCAATGACTCTCGCGAGCGCGTACAAATTACGATTGCGAGAAAGAGAAGCGCGGATTGTAATTATCCACTCTTCTTTTTTTCACCAATACACAATTGCCACACTCCGCGAGCCATTTCTATTTTCGTTGAATTAACGAGGAAGAAAAAAAAAATTAAATTATAAATAACAGTTGTAGTAGTTATGGTAACCAGTACTAACATCCATAGCCGTGAGAGCAGCCACGATGGCTGGACTGCCGAAGCCGTGCGTTATGAGAGAAAAGTGCGTGAGGTGTCTCTGTATGCTCTGGTCGAGGATCTGGTCCGGCCGAGTGTTGCAAAGGGGCGACATGTCCGCACGCAAAAGTTCTATCAGCTCTTTGGTGATCTTCCTGAGGGTGAAAAATTCAGGGTGAGTATATCGTATAAACATATGTCAGGGAAAAAAAAAAAAAAACATTCATGTAGCACATATAGTGCCTCGACTCACTTGGTGGAGTGTATCTGTTCTTTCCTCCTGTAGGAGTCCTGTGGCTCGCTCTGCGGATGCCGGCACATGTACTCGGCGATCTGTTTGGCCGGGAACTCGGTCTCGCAGACGTAGCCAAAGTCTCGAGCGAGGTGGATAGCTTCTCCTGAGTAGAAAAAAAAAAAAAATTTGTTAGTAACTAAATAGACACTCAAGCGAATGGAGGGGAGGGGTGCAATGGACGCTCTTTCGTCGAGTGCAGCATCAAATGTCCCGAAATACGAGGAATTGTGGCGGGGCTTCTCCCGGGCGATCCCGTAATTTCGAGTCGCCACTTTCACTTCCGGCATAGCATCGGGCGACGCGCGAGCAATTAATCTCGGATAAAAGACTCGTGTTCTCGGGAGATGCGAATCGGTGGCTCTCTCTCTCTCTCTTCCTACGCGTATATACACGTCGAGGTTTCGAGCAGGTGGCTAGCGCGTCTCTCTTCGAGGTGTACGTACACTCGAGTACGATGAGCGATGGTTGCTCGAAAAATTGGGACGCGTGGCGCTTTTACGAAGCTCCGCCGCTTGTTCCCACGCGCTTCGTTTCGTGAATGGATCTCCGCGTAATTTGTTTGCTCGTGAAAAATAGTACACATCCATGGCGATGGGTACAAGGTCCGGGCTGTGTACCGTTGGCTTTTGTTTCTGCTGCTTTCGAAAGACTCGACTCGCGCGGATAATTCGGACGAATGGAGGACACTTTTAATTGCTTCGATCGATGACCTTTGGCTACGGATCTTTAAATAGACAAAATCAAAAGTACCTACACACCTGAAGTCTGTAGTTTGGAACTGTAAAAAAATTTCGTCATACTACCTCCGGATCGCTCGATTTTCGGCAATTGTATTACTGTGCCCATACACATTATTATAACCATCCAGAAACGGCTTTGAGAGCTTCACAGCTTCATCAAATTTTTATCCCCGGACAATAGACTGCTGCGTCGTCCCGCGTTTTTGTACGTGTGATAATACACACTTGGGTCATTCATAGCGTGAAGCCTGTACGTGAGGAAATCCACATAAAAAATCCCGTTTTTGTCCCCCATTCAAATGAAAATGAATTTGTTAGAGGCACACCCTTGAAACCGGGCTGGTTTTCTCATGAGAAAAAAAGTTTGATTACGGGTTTCAGTGAGGGTGACTTTTTTCTGCGATTCACGTGACATGGCAGTACGAGTAAAACGAGCCCTATCTTGAAGGTTTGCCTCAAAAAATTAGTTTTTATCAAAATGGGGGACAAAAACAAAATATTTTTTGTAGATTTCCTCGCGCCAGCAACTTTCACCTCTTCGCTGCGTCATCTTTCATCTCTCGCGTGCCCTACCGTTTCCGATGTCTTCCCTTCTTTTTCCCTTTCTCATGCTCAATGTATATATATACACGCACATGCAGGTACGGCGCACCGGAGCACGTATGTCCTGTACGACCGCGCTACTCGCTCAATTACCGCGATAAGTCAGCGTGAGAAAGCGCGAGTGCAGCGAAAAAAGGGACCACTCCGACAGGAAAAAGGAGGGGGGTTAAATGAATTCGCGTCCTTAAGAGCGCCGCTGTGATGCTCACGCGTATCTTTTTCACGTTTCCGCTCCCCTCTTTTGTTCGGCGCTCCCGTTATTTTTTAATAAACTAAGACTTTGAATTTCGCGCTGATTGGACCGCTCGTCGCCGAGCTGTGCACTGGTACAGGCGTTTCTTGAGATGTCCTGCGGCACAGAGTCAAACGAGCGCCCGGTCGTTCCAATTCTTCGTCTCGGGGGACCCTTAAGATTCCGAATTTTTCAAGCACAGGAAAACAAAGACATGGAATCGCTCTCGTTGTGCAGTTGGTTCATTTTCGCTTACGTTTTGTGTGTACACGAGGAGGTCAAGTGTTTGAAAGTACTAGAACCTCTCCCAATTATTATTACAGATACGTCGGTGTAAAAATACACATCGTTGTAAAATAAGAAGAAAAAAAAAGTATCGACACACTACGAGTCCTGTCCATTAATCAGCCCACCTTGATTCTCGTTTACGAGTAATACCGTTCGTCATTTCGAGCACAAACGCGGTTCCGGTGTATATTTTGTACAAGATGACGATGACGACGAAAATCGAATACTCGAAGACGAAATGAAAAAAAAAAAAAATTAACGTCGCAAAGTATACACTCCGAGATATTTTTAGAAACGAGGGTGTGGGTTGGATCGACTTTTCCTTCGCTAGAGACCGTTTTAAATTACAGGTAATAAAAACATCAATACTATACAGCCGATGCTCTCTATTGCGGCACGGTACAGATGTTAATGCCCGATCGTCCGACGTTGATGGAACCTCTACTTTTACGATCCACTATGTGATGTATCTGTTTCGAGAGATATACCTACAGTCATTCTTGGCGCGTACAAAAACATACGCCCATAGGTGACACTATTTTTGTGTTTTTATCGGTAATAGTGGTCGTGCCGAAAATCATATATTTTTGTCTGGCCGACAGAAGTGACGTTTACGGTAGCTAAAGACCAGTTAGTTAGAATCTCAGTGCTTGGATGATGAAAAACACTGATGCCCACTTGGGGTGACTTTGAGCACTAGTGTATATCTGTAACAGCTTCTTACGGACTCACATAACATCCGTGTCACAAAATAACATGCACAATCGGCGCACGCAGTGATTGCCACAGTCGAGCAAAAACCCCATTTTTCGCGCGATAAGAGCGCTATTTGTCAAGCCCAGCCCCCTCGAAAAAAAACAAAAGAAAAAAAAATCACGACACAAAAATGACGAGATATAACGAAAACAAAATCAGTCAATTATTCACGTGCGCATGAAACCCGAACCGTTAATCACCTCTTCCATCCACGAGTCCTCGGAGGAAAAAAAGGTCGGAGCGTTTTTATTTTTAGAAAGCCAAAAATAAAACTGATCAATCTCGAAATATGCAAAATCTGCCCCGGCCAATTAATTCCCCGTGTCAGATTATACAGAGAGAGGGCCAACGCGATGACCCACAAATACACACGGACGAAACATATACAGGTTCACGTGGGCGCTTCGAGAAGCAAGGAAAAACGATACCTACAATGTAACAGCACTGCCGACGAAACAAGCCCACATTTACGCGGTGTACAGGTCAGTCGCGCGCGTTGCGCAACCTACAAGTGAGACGAGCTCGCTCCGAGAGGGGGAGGAGAACCCGCTGCTCCCACGACCTTCGCACTCCGTGCAGCGCTTCGTACGTATGGTATACTTGCGAGGAGAGGAGAAAAGAATCTGTTGCATAAGAGTAGCGCGACGAGGGGTAACAAAGGGCGACGTCGCGTCAATCACTTCTTCGGGCAATCAGTCAGTCGGCTGTGACTCCCCCCCGCCGCATACCTCGCTCGCACTTGCACTCTTTGGCTCCCGAGCGCCCACCGCTCTCCTGCGTGTATGCATATGTGTATTTGCCGTCGGTTCGAGCGCGAAAGTGTGGGAACCGAGAGAACAAGAGCGCGAGAGGATGACGTGAAAAAACGAGCGACCCAGAGAGAAGAGAAGAAGAAGCAAGTCGAGGCGGGAGCCCTTACGCGGAAAAAATGCCTGGCTAACGATTACGCGGATGGGCAATTATCACGTGTCCAGGGAACGCGGATTGGATCGCTACTGTATATACCTGTATGCATCGCAGCGGGTTTTCTGTGCTGTAGCTGGCGATCATTGATTTTTATGGGGCACGGATATATATTATATCGACGCGGATCGTTTGCAGCTCCGATGTGTGCACGTATGCCTCTTTTGCCGTTCCGCGCCACCGTTAAGTGTAAATCGCGCGCGTGGCTGCGATTGATTCGCGGATGGGTATGAGTTCGGGAAGGTAATCAGCTCGTTCGATCGATTTTTTTTTTTTTTTTTTTTTCCGCCATGAGGGGAGTTGGTCCGAGTCGGATAATGTTGTCGATGGTGGCTGGATAGGAGAAACAACTTTCTCTAGCTCAGAGACATTCTTTTCTTTACGATTTCGTAGTAGCAGCTCTCTGGACGATGTGACAAGAAAAATATGCAATTTCGTGACGGTTGTAAACAAAAAAGTATACTTAAAAATAATTTTAAAAATATCCATCCCGAAGTCTGGACCAACATTACTATAGATCGAAGGGTAGGAGAAAAAAAATGTCTCTGAAGTAACTGCTCCCTCTATCCAAATTCGAATTAATTCATCTACAAGTGGGTGGAGGCAGTGAAACGTTGTTCGTGGGACTATTTGATGCCTTCGACGCATCCGCTTGACAACACCAAACGCGAAAACTTTCACCGGAGGGTTTTTCATGATTTACGAACTTTCCCGGGGGTATTTTCAATTCGCGGCTCGTCAACGCCGCGTCTAAATCAAAAGCACCCGACGACAAACCAACAAACGCCGAGCTATCAATTCGATCGCCGGGTAAATTAAAAACAAGCAAAGCCATCGCCGCGGCGCACACGCATAATTTATCGATGCGGTAAATCCTTGCCTCTCGCAATTACTAATTTCGCGCTTTTTTACTACAATACAACCCATCCACGGTCGAGGCAATGCCGCGGATCCACAAAGGAAATTTATACACTTCGGAGGGGGATTATTTCTCAAATCCCGAGGTAAACCCGCAGGGGGTACTAGTCCTACACACGGAAAAGCTGACGCACACTCTATAAAAGTGGCACGGGCTTTTAAAGCTTTTCAGTCACGTGTAATGACACAAGCTCCAATCGTAAGTATGGACGGGACTCGCGGTGTCAATCAATAATCACAAATATATCCCTCGGTGGCTTGGTTTTTTCATTTTCTCAGCAAAATCTTGTTTTAGCGGGTTTAATGGCACCGAGGATCTTCGTTTACTCGAACTTCCCGCGCTATCCGCCCATTAACAGCTGCGCGATAATCACCCGCGCTGGGGTACACGTGCACCTACATTTCGCTGAAACTACACGCGCGGTAACCGATGAAAGGACGCGCGTGTGCGCGCCAACGAGAATAAAGAAAGTCGACGTTCCACGAGGACTCGCGGCTCGTAAATTATAATCAGCGACGACGCGCTTGCTCCGAGTGCGCCACGGGAACGTTTTGCCGAGATGACTCGTGTAATGTGCGTTACCATGCACGCGCGCGTTCGTCACTGCCAACGTATCTCGGCTGGGTTTCGGAGGGGAGGTATTGTTTTTTGTCAAAGGACTTGCACGTTTAGTGGATACGATGGTCGGTGATCTTACCTTCAACCAGCGAGGTGAGTAGCGTGACGTTGGCGGCCTTCCTCCTGCCGGCGGGGAGATTCAGCCCGATTTTTTCGAGCTTCTCCCTGAGGAGGCGTCCCCCGTTTTTGGATTTCGCCCTGAAAACAACCAACGATGTCAGCTAACATGAAAACTCATACCTATACGAAAAATAATTAAAACATAAATTTGGATGTTTGTCGCAAAAATGAAAATAGATTCAAGGCGTAGATCGCCAATTTTTCCATGGGAATTTGCGTCCGTGAAGCAATTCTAATACGTTCTCCTACCCAGCACGTGTAGGCTGGGTGCCTACTTTTTCGTAACCAACGAATAATCATCGGTCAACTAGTTCCTCGTCTCAGTGACGAGGAAAAACCAAAAAAGTTTCGTCCCCACTCGGGACCCCCGCACGCTCGACGACCTTCGGAAACAAAATCTCCTGTCCAGCAAACGCGAGATTTCACAATATCGCGCGTAAATCACCAAAGCGAGCAAAGTCGAGCGCGGGTTTTTCCGAAACAGCCGTCGCGTAAATCTCCTACGCCTCCGAAGCTAAGACTCGCGTTGGAGACCCTTTACTAGAGTCCATTAAATTTGCAAAGAGAAAGGGTCCCATAAACAATCGCTTCGCTTTGTGCCTACACGTCGTGTGTCCATTACACATCGCATACATCCGCTTGGGTGACGTTATACGACCCTTAGGGGGGGAGAGAAAAATCCAAATCTGATGTTCGTACCCTTAAAAAAGGTACAGTATCCCACACGCGACACGTTCCAACCACGAAAGATGGAGTATCCAAGCGAGTGCGTGGTGCATCAGCTCTCACTTTGAAACGATTGCTGTAAATCCTACTCGGTCGCGGCCCGATCCGTAGGGACGCAGAAGGATAGGGATACAAATCGAGTAGGCGAGTGGAAACAAAGGGGTTTTTATCCATGGCCGTCCTCTTCAGCGCTCAGCTGTGACGGGAGGATGGGTCGTAACGGTGTCTCTGCGAGTGCCAACTATATACGAGTGGCCAAATAATTGGTTCGTTCGAAGTTTCAGCGGTCCCGCCTCACTTGGATCGACAAGTGTGTGATGTACAGTGGCACAGGTTGCGCGCCACTTTTTTATAATAGGGCTTCCTGGCAAAATTATCTCTTTTGAACGTGTCCGCGCGGACTCTTGATGGGTCGTGCGATTATACTTGGCTACCGATGATTATCCTCTGTAAAATTCACCGTGGTAATGACAGAATGAAGTTACACAGCGTGTGATAATCGGTTTCTCGTTTCTTGCAAAAAATTATACCTGCCGTTGCGAGCGTTTCTTAGCGCATTTTGACTTTGACATCAAAAGCCTCGCCTGGAGCGTTTTAGATATCAAACTCGCGTGGAACCCAAAAGAAAAGCAGTATCGCGACAGCCTTTTAATTACTCCGCTCGCGGTGGACTTGGCAGTCAGACCACATGGCCGACTGGTAACACTTTCTGGTTTTAAATTCAAAATAATATTCATGATGGGGTTCGACTCGGAAACTTCTCCGAAAAGCACCGTTGGTGAGGGGCGTCGAGGACAATCGGCGTCGTTAATCCCTTCGGTGTGCGCCGCGATCGCAGCCCTCGTTACTTTCTCTCCCCTACACGAGTGCCATCGCACTCATCAGGAGGGAGCGAAAATTTCACGCGGCAAAGGACGATCCGCGGAGTTGAACGTGACTGTCGAGACGCTGGTCCTCGTTAGGGTGCACCGCGTCCTTTCCTTGGCATCGAAGACGTTCAGGGAAAACGAGTCGTCGATCTCTTGATGGAGCTAGCGTGGGGGTGGGTGGGCGACTTGGAAGATGAATAACCGTGTTAACGAGAGTGGAGGTGGGCTAGGGTTCTCCGATTGTTTCGGGAATCCTTCGAGCTCCAACTGCGTATCCTAAAAGGCGAGGTGCCAAATTCTCGGACTCCCTCTTGTATTGGCTCCAAGACGAGTGTGCATCCGACGTGGCTCCTCCAGAGATGGAATCGTTAAATTAACAAGTTTTCCAACGTAATATTACCAGACGTTAATTTGCCCGGTTGTACATTTTTACTTTGGCTGCAACGAGAGTGGGTTATTGAAGATACAGGAACCCGCTACAGCCAAGGTGCTTATTTCCTATCGGGTAGAGAAACAATACGACTCGAGTCGTGCTGAAACGGAGAAGCTTCAGTTGGTTGGCATTGGCATTGATTCATTGAAAATAGCAGTACCACGTAAGTAAGTATAACTCTAGCCCAGAGTTTCTCACATATTGACACCAGCGATGAACTCAGACGATCAACCAGAGTATCGCAGCCATTGTTGTATTGCCCGTATTTTCGAACTGAATCTTATCGACAATCCTTTTTAATCCAGGCCAGCTACCTGTTAAATCGTATGTGCTTACCAGTCTTTGATCAGTCTCGCATTACCGAATTCAAGAACCTGCTTTGGAGATCGACACTTGATCGTGAAAGGGCAGCTCTTGTTTTCTCCGGGTGACACAACTGCTAAATAGTGATATTTGCCTATTTGTTAACTTGAATTTTCTCAATATTCTAAATTTCAAACAATAAATCTATAAAAGCGCTTTTGTGTGTTACACAGTATGTGCTTTTGTTTTATATATTTACTCGATTTTACTACACATTGCTTAAAATAATACTGTTATTACTTTTATCTATTATATATTACATTTATACGTTCAATTTTATGATCAGTTTTCAAAAATCTATATTTTTTCTTAGAATAACAAATTCAAACAATAAATCTATAAAAGCGCTTTTGTATGTTACACAGTATGTACTTTTGTTTTATATATTTACTCGATTTTATTACACATTGCTTAAAATAATACTGTTATTACTTTTATCTGTTATATATTACATTTATTCATTCAATACCATGTGAATTTACTTTGCTCTAACTTGTATATTTTCTGTAATTTTTTCATATTGTAACTATATTTTATAATTATGTTTACCAATACTGCTTATCATATATTGTAAATTACTATGTATCTTCAACAGTTACTTTGTGTGTATTCTTTGTACTGCTAATTGAGGGCCAGATATGGCATAGCCACAAGGCCTAAATAAAGAATCTAATCTAATCTAATCTAATCTAATCTATGACTTTATCACTATTGATTCGTAAGAAATGAAATTACATTTGTTGCTTTTAGCGTGGAAAATGTAGTTCGTGATTCTACTACTGGTGGCGCGGTACGAGTCAATACGTTATAGGTTGCAGCCGCGCGTACAATGTGTACGCGTACGTGTAAACGAAGAGAGCGACGTCCATTCATGCGCCGCGGCACCGCGGACAGGAAGCTAAGGAAAAAGAGAGGAGGAAACGACACGACAGAGAACATTCGGTTCATTCACGACGAGCACGGATATACATATACCTAAAGTATATATGCCTCTGCTACACGCGCTACTTGTCTTCCCATCTCTTCGTTGCTGCGGAACTACGTATTTATACGCGTGTATATTGTCGAGCAAGATGAGCTTTTTTAACTTTTCGTTTGTCGTCGATCGCGAGCGACAGTTTAATAGACACGCACCACGAGCATCCAGTTGACTATAAGTATACCTTTAGTGGAATATGTATGCGTGTACTTATTTCATTTGAAATCGCCGCTGCACACGCTTGTCCGACACCGCATGGATAATGCTACTGCTTTGCTCTTCTGTACGGGCTTGGATTATTAATTGTATATTCATACCAAATCAAAGTAATAAAGTGTTGCGGCATCCATATGTGCCGCCGTATAGCTTCTACTTGCCAGAGTGGCCAGAAAGTGGAAGGGAAATTATGATGAACGAAGAAGCCTTCTTTTTTTCAACAAACATGAAAAATGTCATTAGGGCCGATAATGTTAAGAAAAAAAGATATTAATTTCGTGCGCAACTCACCTCCGCAAAACGCCACCCAGTAGACTCGCGTTCAGACATTCCGGGGGTGACAGCCGTCTCTGGACCTCCGCGACCGTGACTTTGTACTTGCTGGTGCTGCTCAGGAGCGACAGTCTGCCCGGGACCGAGCAGAACACGTTGGCCGGCTGCGCGTTGCCCGCCAGCATCCCCTTGTCCCCTCGATCCGATGGCTTCATGTCTGCAACACACGAATTTTTCATTGAGTTTTCAATCTTTGGAAGACTATACAGCGCAGGTCCCGAAAAAAAGTGTACGCGTTAAAACTCGATGTATCTTCCTTGTGTGCGATACTGGGCTTTTTTTGAGTTTAAAAACATGTTTGTGTTTCGAGATCGAACGAAGAGATGAACGATGATCTTTTCGTGCTCAGCGGTACCAGTCAAACAAAATGACTACGTTTTTTCTAAGACATTTTATTATTCTTTCTCTTTCTTTGTATTTCGATTGCGCTGTGTAATTCACTTTTTTATGGCTGATAATATGCGCGGTTCTGAATTTTGAAATACACCGACACAACGGTCACTTTTAAAACTTAACCGTTAGTACAAGCCCGGTAGCAGGTCTTGTGATTTTACGATTTTTCGTATTAAACATTAACACTAACACACAGCTTATAGCCGATAAACTTAAAGATTCAGGGTCAAGGTTATCGTAGAGGTTTCACAACGGTACGGGGTCAAAGTAACACAAAAATGGAATCGACAAAACATGGTTTTCCAGTTGTTCTGAGCCTCTTATTTTTGACGCGTGGTTTTCATGTTCTCGGAAGAAAAAGCACGTGTGTTCGCTGCAACCTGCTCACCCAGTAAATGATGAATGTAAATCAGACTTTTTTTACTGCTAGCAACAATGATGAGTTTTATTGATGATTTTTTCATACTCGCTGCAAGTCCTACAGTAATACGGGATTTGAACAAAGTAGCTCCATCACGTGCCCCTTAAATCTTAAGAAAATACCTACCCAATCTCGTTACGAAAAATCCCCTCTAATCTCTGACAAACCTGTCGTTCCAATGTTCCCAAACACAACTCGCGATCATACTCGACTCCCATGGGCGAGTCAATTTTTTTTCGAGAATAGATAAACACATACCCACCTAGAAACCTATCCCCAAAGGTACAAACCAGCGCTCGCCATTAGAGCACGTCCGTTTATCCATTCTCATCGCATACGAAATCAAGACCAGCGTCCGTCCGGCACTTAGAAAAAAAACGTTAGAACCACGCGCGTACATTAACGACGACCTTGGAAAACTAGTTTCCGAAACGGATACCAAACAGAGACACGCATGCAAAGCCCGGGACGCCGAAAAGCTTGTTGTGGGATTACCCGCATATCGGGCCAAGGAGACGCCGTCGCGGAGGGAAAAAAACAAGCGAGCACCAGAGCCCAGCGGTGAAAGTTGACCCGAGCTTTTTTTTTGTCCATCGTTCGTTTATGACGAGGAAGCTCGTCCTCCTCTTCCCGAGCCACGCGTGAATGTTTACGACGTACTTTTGGTTATTTTTATCTGCCGGTCGATGCCGCTCGAAATCTTGTTGCTTGTAATGGGCATACGCAGGTGCGCGCGTTACTTTCTAAAATTCAGTATTAGCGGATGACATTCAAACGCCGGTACAAACGCTTCGGAACGTGTGTAGCTTCGGCAGACGAGTTTTTCAAAAGCCGCTAGATATATTGGGAGGACGAGGAGGTTTTCATTCCATTTCCCGTGTGGCGTTTTGTTTTTTAATTGAAAATAAGCGGCAAGTTGATTGTTGTCCAGTACGGGACTTCTTTTAGTGACTAATGGTTTTGGTTTTAAAAAATTAAGGGACTGTAAAAAAGTCTTATTGCAAGTTAAAAGAAATGCAATCACTACGATTTTAGTATAAATAAATGTTGCACGCGCGAAGTAAATGGTAAAAGAAAATTTAAAATGTGGACGATAACACTCTTGAATAATTGTGAAATTTCGATGCTCTTGTGCTACTTTTTTCTCCAATTAAATACTTTTGAATTCAAAGTTGACTATAGAAAATGAAATGTTGACAAAAATCGAAACGAATTTCAGGAATAATTTTATCTTCCTCTCGTAGATATTACATCTATAGCAAATAAAAATTGATCGACTCCGAAATAAGTGGTTAGAAAAGATAATCCTATCCATGATTGTTATGCTTTCGTACGAATAATTAATGTCGATTGTAAAAAAGTCCCGTCCTTTTGAAAAAATTGATGGATCACAAACATTTTGAAGCATATTTATTCAAGATTTGATTGGTCTAACCTGATCACGTGGTTCCAACTCAGTGAGAAAAAACGAATTATTTCAATGCATCGTAGTACTTGAAAAGTATGTACGAAAATAAGTATGTAAAAATTTTAATTTGACCAAAGGCATAAATATTATTCCTTGGCTGGACCTCGCATTTTTAGAAACAATGATTGCCTCAAGTACAGCCCGCACCAATGCAAATTCCGTGCTTTTCCCAGAATTTCACGTTGTACGAGCGAATTGAAATTCCAACTTTCTTCCTCGACCCAGACTCCCGGGACCGGCAAAAACACACCACTCGATGAATCCACCCTCCTCCCCCCATCTTACGCGGCACGTCTTACTCGCGCATAAATATTGCCCGTGAAATTTTCATCCCCGTAACAAGCACACACGCGTACACGGCGTTATTGCATCGACGAGAGGCATATCAGCGGCGAGCAGATAAATCTCTCCCCGCGCATCGGAATGCCCAATATAATATCGAATACGTAAGAAAAGGGGCCAAAAGACCAAACGCTCGTATTGGCCTCCGAGGCATGCGCGTGTATAAACACACGGTAGGGGGCCGGTCAAAACATCCGCGCGCCCCCCTTTCTTCTTCGCTGGATGCAAAAAGCCGGACGGGGATGGGGAGCGATCGCTTTGCGTCTTACATTTATGTACGCGCGCAACCCCCCTACTCCTATAGCGAGAGATTATTAGTTCGGCCCAGGGATACTCGTAGGTATATATATATANATTCTCTTGGCGTGAATTTACAGAATATATATATATATATATTTGTACGTACGAGGGGTCGGAGAGTAATTTTCATAGCATCGCGGATTCCCGAAGCGCCGACTCGAACTACTTTCCGAGGAAATTGTTGAGCGATTTCTTCGTGGATCCTAAACTAAACAGTATAAAGGCGGAGATCGGTTATGTAACGAAGGCGCGCGTCCCTTGGCTTAGGGGGTCGATCGATCCACCGGATAGAGAAATTTTGTGCGTTCGATTCTTACTGGTATTTTTTTGCTGAGTGGGTGTGCAGTATTATCAATTTTTTTCGATCGAGCAGGTGATTGTTCGATTCATCGTACGTGGAATTTCAAGTTCTGTATAGAATACCATTTCAAAAGGCGAAAGGCCATCCACGCTGGTTATTGATTTTTTTTCTCGCGAGCTGTATACGTCCCTTACGTATGCTCGAGCTAATAACAGCTAGCACATGCCTATGTATAGTATCTAATGTACGCACAGCAAAAGGTATAACGGCATTCAACGCGCGTCCACGGGCGATTACACGCGTGGTCCATCGAACGAGGCGATCGGACAGAGTCATCAGCCGATGCAAATGAGCCGCGACAATGAGCGATGCTCCTCGCGGATGAGCCCGCGGTCCCACGCTCCTTTGGCTCCCCTCGCTTTTCGCGAGGATTTATTTCCCCCTCCTCCTTTTCGAGTGTACGAACATGTTTATTAGAAAACGATTGTAACTCTCTTAATTTGAAGTGGTGAAAATTTCACCACTTGCACAAGTGAACAAGATTTTCACCGGCAAAAGAGTGAAACATTTGGATCGTTTGTTCGCACCCAATAGATGTAAATTTTTATTTCAAATATTTATTAGTAATCCAACGAATTATCGTTATCCAAATGAAGATAGTGTTGTTGTGTAACTTATACATATTTATCATTTTGAGTGGTACCAACATTATTTTTACCAACAAGTTTAAATAGCAAAAGAGTAACATGGCACGCAAATAGTGAAAATTCACTATTTCGCAGTAAAATACATTATACTTCACAGTAAATATTCACTAGTTGGAATAAATTATAAGTATACAACTTTGAAATAGTGGCTTCTCCCATTTCATTGTTCAAATAGTGTACGGTCACTATTTTACAGTTTACATGCATTATTTAAAAAAAGTTGTATCCTTATCGCCATTTCAAATTTAGAGAGGCACACACACACCACACGCGCGCAGCTCAAAGTTTCGGCTGTCCCTCTCGTTCCCGTATCGGCGACGGCTTTCCTACACGCACCGAAAATCAAAAACTCGCCAACTCTTACGTAAAATGATGTGCTTATACCAAGTACCTGTACCTGCATACGTAAAAAAATTCCATCGCGCGAGTGTTTCCAACTGTCGTTTGCTTTTATTTTAGAAAGTTCCCGTTGCCGTTTCCGCCATGGCCATCGTCGCGATAACAAATCGACCTCCGATGGTGTTATGATTGATGCGCCGATTGATAAGAAAAATCCCACGCGGAAGGTTCCGCGCGCGAAACAAATCGAGAAAATCCTCGATCCGATGTATACATATACAGCGAGACGTTCACCTCGTCCATTGCATCGCATAGCTCGACGACGGTGCGAAATTAATGACCCGCGCGGTGAGGACTGATGAATTCCAATTCGCAACAAAAGGAGGGCTGCGCTTGTGTACACTTATTCGCGCGATCTCCCCTTCATTAATAAATGCGAGCGATACGATCGGTACTTGCTGCGCAAAAAATCGGTCCGATAGGCATCGGTGGGTAATCGGTGCCGGGAACCGTCACGGGTGCGTCGTGTGGGTGGGCGAAAGGATCCTATCCGCGATTCGCGTCAAATAATACGGGCGGCTGGCAGATATAGCCGAGAAGTATATTAATACGCGTAGTTTGTCACGAGCTCTCTTGGGGCCGTGTGAGCTTGCGTACTTATCTGCTTGAGCTCAAACGATTACTTGGAGTAACAATTGTTGTTGCCCCTGAGATTTGGATTAGTAAAATTGACGTGCCTTTTTGACCTTTTTTATAAATTAAAGGTTAACTGGTGATTAAAATTTCCTCGTCATTACATGATCCGTCGTGAGTCGTAACGACCAACCGTCACCTCAGCTGTCATTAGCTAACACCCGTTAGTTAACATATTACGTATGTACCTACTTGAAAAAACAACAAAAAAAGTAAAAGAAAAAAACCGATGCAGGAGATGATTATTTTTCATTTAACGACTAGCCCTCATCCGTGTACGTGCGCAGATAGAAGGAAGCGAACGAGCGCAAAGAAAAATCAGAGGAAGAGGACGAAGCGCGCGGAGAGAGGATGGGTGTGAGTGCAGCGATAGGTACCAGCGAGCGAGTGTCCTAATAGCGAACGTGCTTCTTCGTCAGGCAGGAGAGGACTGTAATTTTCATTGCAGCAGCGGGGAATCGAAGTATATACATATATATATATATATATATATATATATATATATATATATATATATATACAAAGTGAATATACCGATGCAGGAGAGCATTAGTTGGGTAGAGTAGGGGAGGGGAGGGTTGGGAATAAAGCCCAGAAGCACCGCCGTCGTGACGAGTTCACGGATACTTTGTGCAGGTATATATATGTGCGTATTGTAAAATATACGGTCTCGTTCGATGCCGGTAAATCGATCGGACTACCGATTTGCTCCTTCGTCATTTTTACCACGGCAATCTCGAGCGTTTTTTATATTTAATTTCGCGATACCTGCAGTGCGGATGGTTTTTTGATTATAGTACGGGACGACCGACAAGTTTCATTGAATTCAATTTACGTGATTTCGAGTATTGAGTGGACAAAAGTCTACTGGCAAGTAAATAAACAGACGCTTCAGGTTTACAGTGGTACGGATTAATAGCCAATCTGTCATAGTTTGGTCTACGAGTCTTTGAAATAATAATCCAAAACAGGTACATCGAGTTTAAGGCTAAAATCCTTGTATTCTCAATACTATACGGGTAAATGTATATTTAAAAAGTTTCGATGGCTTGTACATGATTGAAATGAAATGAAATTATGAAAACGTTGAGAGCAGTATGGTAGAAAAAGTAGTTGATCCAAAATTGCAAGGAAGAATCAGGTTGTTCGGAGCATCTTTCTCATCTCAAGTTTTGCAGTGGCAATATAAGTTATTATCGCGGACAAGTTGTATTTATTGTTCTACATAAGTGCGAGGCACGGTCTCAGTGTTCGTCCCCTCATTATCTGTAGATCTTGAGTAATTTAACTATACAACACGAACGCCATAAAACGAAACATAATTGTAACTTGAAAATAATATAACTATATTTCCTTGTTTCAATACTTTATTTAATTTGTTCGATTCATTCAATTTTGAATCAGCTGTTTCTTCAATCAAGCCATCAATTAGGAAATTTATTTTGTTTGTTTTTATTTTCCCTCATCTCCACTCGAGGCGTAAACAAACGTCAAATGTATATCTGTTTTGATACCCGAGACATTAGCCGTGAGATAAGTGATAATTTGCCGTACCAATTATGAGTTTGAGATGTGACCTCGTCGGTACGTGCATAATTAATATTATCCATGAGAGACACTTGTGCCTCCCTTAGAAAGAGTACAAAATACACACAGCACCGATGATGGCCGTCACGCCAATCGCTCGAAACGATGAAAATCATCTTCCCGTGACAAGCGTCCAAGCATAATTTCAAATAAGCCCCAACGCAAGACATTGAGCTTAATTGAAAATCCGAGTTGCCAAAAATCAAAACCGAGCCTGCCGGCGTGTGAAAAATCCAAATTGGATAATTGATACCCAAACACGCGAGCAAACGTGCGTGTAAATATTTTATCTTCCTATCCCGTAAGCTTACCTTCTTTCTCTCGACGCTCGTGCAATTACAAGCCGTAGGCGCGTAACTAAACGCGCTATTAGCATCGGTAATAAGCGAGGGAAGGATCGGCAGTCAGGTGTTTGGGTTGTCAGAGTTAATGGGGGACAGGTTCCAGGAGTAGGTGTCGGCGCTTCCGTTGCACAGATGGGGGGTTGTTTTTTAGGGGTGATGAAGTTTGGTGGGTTTAACGATTTCGAGCGGGCGTCAGTCGTGATGGCCTTTTTTTTCTGTACAATCAAACGCGTGAAATTTCGGTTTCACTATAGCGTATACAACGCGTTTAATTACAACTACTACTAAAGTTGGCCCATTTATCATGTATTTCACGTGCACGCGAGTACTTAATTAAATAGTCAAAGTGTGAGAATCAAACCATGTAATTATGGTGAAATGTCTCATCGTGATTAGGTGTTTAACAAACAAAAAAATTTACATCAAATCTGTCGCATTGCGTGGATAATCAACTCATGATGAAAACGTGTTTTTTCTTCCTTTGCATAAGCTAAAGCTGACGGAAATCATTCCGTTAAGTGGGAACGCTTAGTGATATCACAAATCCAAGTCGCGCTTGCATTGGAGTGTTTTTAAGAAGTACATAAAAAAAAAAAATAATAATAGCAGTGGAGCTCCGTGAAACCCTCTCAGCGCGCCTTGCCGACCACTCCTCTTTTCTCGCGCTCCACATCTGGCAGGTATTCTATCAAAAGTTGCATTGCCTCGTAAAAAAATCGTAAAAACCCTGGGAGAGCTCGTTAAAAGCGATGGGTCGGGACTTGAAAAAATTTTACGCAACCTTTGCCTTTCCCTCCAATTCCGCGCAGTTCATCAAAACGGAGCGCAAAACAAGCCATTGACGTCACTTTTGGCGAAATTTCTCGGGAACAATGAAAAGAAAAAAAAAAAAAGAAAAAAAAAGAAGGATTCACTGGCAACAATTCGTTGTGCATTCAGCGGTGGACGGTAGGCGGTTGTAAATCCCAAGAGCGAGACAACGGCGCGTTTACTGGGCCGGTGGATTTATCGCCGCGGTCACTTACGTATACATACGTCGAGGGGGAGGAGACACGTATACGACGGAAGATGACTGTATTCCCGCGGGAGCACGCGACTCGTCAATCCCGCGCTGGTTATCAGTGCCCCGGGATCAAAGGGATGACAAATCACCGCGATGCCGTTCCGGATACGTGTAGTTTATACGTCTCCGTTGGTATTCGTATGGCTATCTTTTTTTTTTTTGTTTTCCTAATTGGGAGAGCGCCGAGAGGAGTGTTCGAGGTGGTTGCACTTGGTTTCAGGTGTTTGTTGCAAGGCTTACAGAGAAACAGGGTAGACAATTGCGAGGAAAATCTTTTCTGTGCTCATCCTAGAATTGTAACGGGGTTAAACAATTACAATCGTGTAGAGCTTCGTACGAGCTTCAGCACGTTTTAAACAGAGCATGGATGACTTGTTGTAAAAAGCACATATTTACAAGCCGATGCATCGTGATTTATTCAACCCGATCACCAGCAAGTATAGTATATGCGCAAGAAAAAAGTGAACAAAGACGCCATTGATTGACGCCCAAAAACGTTGTTTGTTTTTCATTGTCCCCTTTTAACGGAACGCGGCTGGTGCTGAGGCTCGATTGAGCAAAACACGGGTGTTATTGACACTCGGAGAGGCGGAGGAAAAAACAAAAGAATCGGGCTACAGTGACCCGGTTTCGAGGGCCCACCGAACGTGTTTCATTCACGCGTGTGTACCAGGGACCCTTGGGGGCCCGACTTCCTCTCGCGAATTTGATTTAATTAATGACGCGGAAACGATCGGCGCTTGCGAAACGCACGCGAGATGGGGCGACGAAGGGTCGGGGGAAGGGTAAAAAAAAAGGAAGATCAACGAGCCAGGCGCGCCGGACCAGTTTATAATATATACTTTCACGCGCCTCCTTTTACGTCTCCCCCGGCTCGTCTTTTTCACTCTTGTCGCGGGTATAATGTACGTGCCGACGAGGCTCCCTCCGCCCATCGTTTTTCTCGGGAGACTCGAACAGGTGCGTTTGCGCGCGGGACTCTCCTTTTTCCTCATCCGATCGCACGACTGTCATTTTTTACCTCTTACTTGCCTTTTGTGTTTACCGTAGGAAGAAAAAGTCCATACATTACAAAGCGATGGTAAATTTTCTCGTTCCATCCCTTGATCTACACGAAACTGTATCGTGGAAAAGTCCCGTCACGAGAATCCGTTTTATTTCTACGTCCTGACACGTGCCATTACACTCGTAAAAGACTTAAAAAGAAAAAGCCTCGTATGGTTGTATAAACGGTATGGAAAAAAAAAAAAAAAATGTGGTACGCAGTTGGGCAGTAAAACGAACGTTTTCTTTTATTGTCGACGTGGTATCGTAGGAGAGCAAATTATTTGGCCGTTTCACAAAACCAGTTTTGCCGCGAGATAAAAAAAAAAGGCACGAAATTATTTTACCATTTAGATCGTTTCCAGTGATACACTCCAGAGTAAAGAATATATGAAAAAAAAAAAAAAAAAAAAAAAAAAAAAAAAAAAAAAAAAAAAAATCTACCCTAAGAGGGGACATTAGTATTCTCGATCCACGTATAGACGAGCGCGCGTGTGCCCATGTATGCCTATACGCCAACAGCGGAGAGGTAGGAAGACATTAGTAGATCGTATACATAAGATGTAGGCGAGCGTATAATATAATGTACCAAACACGCATGTGCCCATAGACGTACGCGCTTTGATTGTTCCTCTCGCGTGCGACGGGGGTCCGAGCAGCCTTATCCCTGGGCTGCATCTGTATCACATTTAGGATAATAAAACGTGCGCGCGCGAGCGATCTACCGCAGTATATATATGTACCGCTAGGATTTTTTCGACACGCGTCACTTGGGATTATGAAAAACTACGCGCTTGTTGGGAAGTGCTTCTTTAACGCACCGCTGCTTGCGTGCAGGTAACATGTGTTGGGTATACTTATATACGTGTGGGTCTGGGTTTGGAGGAGCCCAAGTCTCGGCGCGACCTCGTCTATACTTACAGTTACTCAATACACCGTGAAGTAGATCGGGGATTGGGTGGGTCGGTCCGCGTGTGTGGCGTTCGAGGAATGTAGGTTTCGTAACTCGATCCGAAGTTCGCGGGCGTATTTTGGGGTATCGGGTGATTTTTCATCGTGAACTTTTTTGAATAAATTATCGAGTGGTCTGTATCGCGTAGTTTTGATCAATTTCCGTACACCGAGGTGAAGTTGCGAAGTTGACGCTCGGACGCATGAAATTCCCCGTTAAGTTGATCCCCTACCTCCACACGGCACACAATTTTATTTTAAGCTCTGAAAGTTGCCTGATTCAATATACTTAATAACGAAGAGACAGTGTTATGTGAAAAAGGGCTACTCAATGAGAAAAATTATCAAATAAAATTTACTACATTTCATTTGAGTATACATCTTAGTTTTGCTTTTTCATCAGATGATTTCAATTTTTTGTGAGCTAGTTCTACTCCTTGGATGATTAGCAGAGTATCACCATGAAAAGATTTTAAAAATATTCAACGTGTAATAATTAAAATGCAATGGATATAAAAAAAATATCAGCTTTTCGCGAAAAAAATAGGCTGCAGCGTATCTACATCGGTCTTTGGTCTTCCGGGTGGGCTGAAACCACTGTAAGCTTCACCAATGGACCAATCAAGCGTCCAAGTCCAAAAAATTTAAGGACATCAGTGCCAAGTGTTTGCCAGTGCTCAGTCCAAACTCTGTTACAAACATTTAAAACTAAATGGAAAAAAAAACAATGGGGGCTATCCATATTTTATCCTTCCTTGCTAATACCGATTGAGAATTAAGTCTAAGCTGACTCGACCGACGTAGAACAAAAAACGATCCATAAACGCCCGCTTGGGCAATAAGCACACCCAAAAAAACGAGCGAATATCCCATCTTTCTCTCTCTGATCCCGATCCCGTTAATCGTATCGGCCGATCGAAGAGCACCTCCTTTTTCGGCGGGTCACACCGGATTCAATCTCCTTTCTCACGAGAGGAGGCCCTCCTATATGCCAACATGTACGCGTGCTCCTTTCCTCGTTTTCGCTCTCTAACTGCCGGGGGAAGGGCATGCGACGACCACGATTACGGTCACTGCGGCCGCGAATCGCCTTTTAACGCGCGGCCCTTATTTCTTTCCTTCCCCCCTGTGGCCCCTCCTTTTTACTCTCCCCGGGACGAAGCCCGTCTCTCTCACGCGCGAATTTTTTTTTCCTATCCCGCGAGTGCGCGCCACAGAGCTATAGGCCTCATCTTTGGGACCGAAATCCACTTTTCTTACGCGCCCGCGGGTTCGAGGCCAATCATGCCCGCACTGGCGCCCCATTAGCCCGAGTTATCGCAAACCACGAAGGGAACAAAAAAAAAGACCTCCTTCCTGTCGATGTTGTAGTGTGCTCTATACCCACCCCGCTTGACGCGATACAGGATACACTTACTCGACTGGCGCGTCCCGCGAAGATTTCAATGACTCGGCACTGCTCGTATACACGTTGTGTTGATTATGCGCGCCGATTTACAAGCAGAGCTCGATTGATTAATCATGTGCACTTGTTGGCTATATATAATAACGCGCTTTCGGATTTTTTTCGCGGACGGGGTACTCGAGTTTTTGTCGTTGGTGCTCATCCTCCGAGTATATCTTGGCGCGTCCCTTCGAGTTTCGTCACTTCATTTGCGTGCACGCGAAAGTTAATGTTGTATCGTAATTACATACAAATACATAGACGTTCGCACGCAAGTTGCCGTACCATTATATTATAATCACTCGATAATTCTCTTGGCGTGAATTTACAGAAAAGCAGGGGAGAACACTTTGTCCTTTTTTGCAATAATTGTCGCAATGGTGCAGAACGCGGCGGTTACGTAAACGTGTATGTATAATATGCAGACACAGGATGCGCAGGTGTACACCAAAGTCTTTTATTACCAAGGTATTTATTAAAACATTAGACGCACGGGATGATGGAGTCACGAGTAAGTATACCGCTATTGCGTGCATAGTCCGTAGATGCGAAGAATGTTATTCTCGCAACGAGGTTGAAGGCATTATTTATACGTTGTATAGCCACGCGTGATGAACGAAAGATGCGCAAAACAATTTTAGTCTCGATAATTATTGCAGAACATCAACTTGTATCCTTTTTTCCCGTACTCCATATAATACTTATAGTAATAATGGTATATGGTGTTAGTGGTCGCGTAACTTGTAAACGCAGAGTTAATGTGTACCGGGTCGAGGCTGCGAGTATGTATAATAATTATAGTATGGGTTGACGCAAAAGTTAAACTCCCCCACCCTCCCTTTCAAGCTTGACTCTAACATCTACGTCTTTGGTACATTTGCTGTTTAGCTTCAATAGTTTTCAAGGACACTTTTTCCTTACGTATTTCAGCTCTGCACGCACAAAAAAATAAATAAAACCGTACACCCATTGGCCAAAACGAGTGTCCTCGTTGCCCGCCATTTTACAGGAGCCTCTGCACCCGTGGTCGAAAAATCATTAGCCTCCTCTCCCCCGGTCCGCCCCTAAAAGTCGAGACAGCCTCTCCCTCCCTCGGATGTTCCTCGGCTCGATCGCTCGGCAACAACTTTTCGCACACATCAGGGACTCTACTTATACTAGCGGGGGGGCCCCTTTGGACAGAACAACTCGTCCGTAAAATCCCTCGGCTCTAATGCAATTAACAGCGGGGCTTACGCGTATGTATAGCTACCGGCGCCGGAGGGCAGCTACAGTGGGACTATAGGGTATTTAAGTAAGGCAGCTTTTTCGGGATATTACCTATACATGTATACGTAGAGGGGACGAGCCAATAGTCGGTCGCGCGCGCCTCGATTGGTCCGTTTCCGGCGGCGATGATTACACGCGCAATATCCCTTGTGTGTGCGTGTACTCGTGTGGGTATAGGTGTAAGGAAGGGGCGGCCCTCGAGGAAATTCGCTGCGTGAGCCCTGCTCGGTGCGCAGGATATTGGCAAATTACTCGTGATGATTTTCCTCCCATGTAGGTACCTGCCTATCTACGCGCGAAAGGGGACGTACGGTGCGCAAAGGGCTTCCGTCGATCGAGTCGTTGCGATGACTTTTGAAGGGCCGCGCGATAAGGAAAGCTGGTTTGCGTTGTCGCTGAGGCGCAAATATTCGGGTTGTCCGTGCGAGGCGACGGCGGGAAGGGGGGGATTGGGTGAGTCTCCTCTCTCTAGAGCTTGTACTGCTTGTAGTTGGAGGACGTGGATTTGATTCGATTTCTCTCGAGAGGGCGGCAGTCTTCCGCGCGATGAACTCGGGTGGGTATTCGTGCGTTTGAAAGGTCCCTTTGGTAGTCGAATTGGCAGAAGGTTTACTTTTTTTTTTTTTTTTTTTTTTAGCGAAAGATGCGCCATCACCAAGTGCAAGCTGCAGCTGCAGTACAGCGATTTGATTTATCCGCTGGAGACTATACAGGAAATAGCCTGTATGGGGCTAGCGAGTTGGCAAGCTCAGTTCAGAGGGCGCTAGAGAGAAGAGCCTCCGGTTAGCAACAGAAAGTTTAATCTGTAATATCGGTATATATTTCTTCCCAATTTGGCACTGCCTATACAGGTATACTTTTTGTTCTGAAATGCTTTAATCCCGTTGGCTGGAGGCTCTTCTCTCTAGCGCCCTCTGAGCTGAGCTTGCCAGCTCACTAGTCCCATACATTAACTATATTTATTTGTTAAAAGACATTTCGAAACTTTTTCATCAATTATACTCGACCTTTATTTATAATTTAACGTGCAACATCCAAGCGGCAAAATATCGCGCTCCCTCTGTTTTTGTTGAAAACGTGTGACGAACAAACCACGTTTTGGAGTAACGAAAAACTTGAAAAAAAACTTAACAACGTGCATTGATCAATAACCCTGGACTCCTTTGTGCAATAAATTTTTGTCAAATTGAGAAAATCAACCATATAGTTGAGGCGGCTTGGGCAGTTGGTACCGTACCTAGGGTAGGGTGCCATAAGGGCCCCTAAAAAATCAACGCTTTTTGACGGTAAATTTTTCAATTAACATAACTATTTTAATATAACCAAAGTACAAGATCAAGAAATTGCCAGAAAAGTACCGTGAAATTATAATTGTTGAAATTGGGAGGTGTTGCGAGGCAAGCCAGATTAATATTTCATACTTTTCTTCTAATTTTCTCTCAAGTTAAGTCGTTGATCCTATATTTGTAAGAATTAAATAGATTCTTTGTAAAAAAATACACAAGAACCATTTTTAATTTTTGAGATTAATCAAAGATTTTCGAAGATATAGTCGAAAAATGAAGTGGTTGACCCCAGTATTTTCGTATCGCAAATGAACTTGGCATACTTTATGAACATAATTCCAGAATTGCAAAGGTTATGATCAAGCCGATGAAAATCTCCCAAGCCACCTTAAACAGTGCTAGAAAAGAGACTAGACCCCTGCAAGCACGCATTTACTATTCCTCTCCGCGAATTTTCTCATCACTCAACTCAACACCAAATAAGCCAAGTGCTTGCACAATCACCGTTCAATTTGTCACTACCTCCGTAGGTTTCGCAACTCTTTCCACCTCTCGTCAATTGCACAAACAAATCCACTAAATATTAGCATCGCATTACCTCAAGCCGATCCGTCCATATGCAGGTGCTCACAAAATACCAGTCCGCATCAACCCTCGAGCCAAGCACTATCGTAAATCGAGCGACCGGAGCTCTCTAGTTCTCGCGATAAAATCCGAGCTCCTCGACGAGCGAACCAATCTCTCGAGCACCCGTGCATGCAGAGGTGCAACGAAGCCGATCCTAAGGATCATCAGGAGCGCAAAAACAGCTGCTTGCTCGCGCCGAAAGATCGTGAGTAATTACCCGCTAATTCCAGCCAAACCCGATCGGCCGATTTGGCAAAGCCGAAAAACCGGCGAGCCGCGCTGGTGTCCTTATTCGACCGCCGCCGAGGCTATTTGTCGCCGCTGTACCCGTGGTTTCTCTCTCTCTCTCTCTCTCTGCCTCTGGAAATTAATGTGCGAAACTCGGTGTATTGCTTTTTGCCGTCACTTTGCAAATGCAACGGAAGACATCGGGCGTCCGGAGAGTCGGTAAGTATTAGCGTCAATACCTATCGAGGGAAAAGACGATTGCCGGTGATTTCTAGCTCTGGTGGCGGGAAGTCGTTTTAGCAACTGGAGTGCGTAGCTCTCCGGAATCGTTCTTGTAACGGCGGGAATTAGATTTTACGTTTGTCGGATGAGTTTTTGTGCCTCGCGGTGCTGCCGGTTTGGGATTGATGTCGCGCGAACACGGATATCAATATCAGAGGATTTCGATGGGAATACTGCAGGCGAATCTTTTGATTATTGATTTGTCCTTAGCTTTGTGTCAAGCCTATTGATTGTACAAGTGGACCATTGAGGCATTGAAAAACACCAAATGAATAGTTAATGGAAGGGATCTAAATCGTTCCCAAATGCGAGGGTTGAGTCCACACGATCGCCTATACTTAAAAGCAAAAAACAAGTCATTTTTTACCATCTGATCTCTTCCATTTATGTAATTTATGCTAAGCGTACATTTTTATCAAGTGGAGCTATTATAGTAAGTAGGGCGTGCGCGTCTTTGAGATGATGGACATCAAAGTGTTTTAATAACCGTATACACATTATCGGAATTACAACGTTGCGACTCACGTTTATACATAACTCCCCGCTCAAATGTATAATCGCAATGAAAATATGATTATTATTATTGTTGTACGGATGTAGAAACATAATATATTATTGGCTCGTCCGAATTGTCCTTTGTAATTGATAATTCGGCAGGTGAATGAAAAACAATTTTTTCCCCTGAAGAAGAAAAAATCCGTCTAACTAGTCGTAGAAAAATTGTTTATCCCTTCTTAGCCCTTTCGTCCCGCTATTGATCAATCGAGAGGATTTCCCTGGTGCTTTAGAAACAAACACCGTCAAACGGCCAACATCCAACTCCATCCGGAAGACCGAAGCAACAAATATCCGCCGCGGCGCAATGAAAATCGGTATGAACAAAAACACGGTCCCCCCTCGGGGAAACCGATCAATTTGCCAGGGACGAGTGGCCGATGGGAAGAAAGAGAGAGGCGCCCGTCGCATTGTCTCGCGATCCCCGTCGGTAAATAACCTTCGCGTCGAGCCCTTCGGCTGTCACGCGACCAGTCTTAAATACATCTGGTGTAACGGTAACACGCCCCTCTCCCTGCGCATCGGTATGCATATTGTGGCCGGAGACGCATCGGGACAGCTGTACACCTCACCCGCGTGATTTAGCGCGTAATTGAAACGTCCGTCTCTCGTTTGCTCGCGCGCGCCCGCGATTTGCCTATCTCTCATACCCGGCACGAAGGGACCTAATGGAGTTTAGCTGCTCTCCGGATATACGAGGCTGAAAAATCAAGTGCCCCCCCGGTAAAATGGGTTTATCAGGAGGTGTTTCACATTCACGTTTTTTCCCCCAACTCTTCCGATGAGACTATCCCAAACTTATTTCGAGCTTTCACTGATTGGATCCTTGAGCTTTTGTCAGTTATTGTTATGGTGCTCGGCTGCTAAAGTCAACTTTTATAAAATTTCACTTTGATCGCACGTGTTTTGTTCATTTACCGATATCGCTATTCCGAATCGCTCCAGAGAATCGTACACGTTGAAACCGAAACGAAAGAAAGAAAAAAACATCAAAGTACACACCGAAACAAGAGTATGAGTAATTTATTGAGGCTAAGGACACAGTTTGCCTCTCATGAGGCGGAAATAGTGAAGGTTCAAGCTGCATGTCTAATTTAGTAGCCAGTAATTTACAAAGAAATAAAAAATATACGTACAATTAATATAAAATTTGAATGAAAATAAAAGAAATAATAATCAAATGCCGGAGCGTAGCTGGTACACGAATTATTCAACGGTAATACCACACCACTCAATTGAGCCGTAAATCTATTGGCTTCAAATATTTGCAAGAGGTCCATCTTGGAACAAGAACCGATTACCGGACGGGACTTACGAAAAACGCATCTTTCTATCACTCAGTAGTGACAGCGTGAATTCTGAGCCACAGTTTTTACGACGATTAGTCTTTGAAACCGTCATCGACCCGCTCTCCGGGGGTAAAACCTCGAGTCACCGAGTGCGCGAAATGAAAAAAAAAAAAACAAAAAAGAGTCTCTCGGAGAGTGACTTCTGATGGAATCAGAGTTAACAAGCGGGAGAAAGCTCCGCGGGACGGAAAAAACGCGGCCCCGGGAAACGGATGGCTCGATAAGTGAGGCCGGCCGAAAAGTAAAACGAGCATGGGATCTCTCGTGGCCAATAAACTCCGCGCACTTTACGGCGGACAGATTCGCGAGTGACGGATGTATATATGCTCGTTGTAAATTCGCCTCGGTGGCCGAAAAATGTACGCGCCCGTGGTTAAATTAGCGGAAAGAGAGAGGCTTGTTTTGCAACTCCATTGGGAAATATTTTGGAAATGTCCTTGAAACGGACCACGCAAAGTTTCACTCGGGTCTGTTCGTACACGTGCTCGGGTGAATAAATCACCCCCAAATTACTCGCACACTACATCTTACGCTGATGTCGCTGCACTGCTTTCTGTGACGCAACGCGAGATTATCGAGAATGTAGTACATGTATCTACGTCTATGGTAAATTTGCGCGACTTTATCGGGCGCAGGATTGTATGGATGTGAAAAACCGTAAAATCTCGGGCACCTCTAATGTATACCTCGTCGCGTGTAATACAACATACTTGACTCCTGTATGAGTACATTTGAAGCTCTCAATCAGTGAGCCTCATCTCGTGTGCGCGATAGTTCATCGCCGGCACGTATGTACATGTTTGTATATAATATACTCGCGCACACAATTTTTAATTCTTTTCGAAAGTGACCCCGATATCGCGAGTTGCTCGTCGCTGTATACCCAGCGTGATTCGATCGAAAGTCGAGAGGGACAAAAAAGAAAGTAAGAACCTTCGCGGGAGAGCAACGAAGCTTCAAGTATGCGTGTATTTTAGGCGTGTCCGTATAGGTGCACATGATAATACAGAGGTGTACTTGACGAATTACAATGAGCACGATGAAAGAGATGAACATCAGTTTCGACGCGTGCGTGCATAGGGGGCTAATATATATATATATATACTCGAGCACCCATTATACGGCAAAATGGTTATTGGATTATTTCAAACTTGGATGCTCTACTTTTCCGGGTATGGGTGCAGTGTAGAGGCCGTTTCTAGTTTAAAAGATAATCTCGGGGTTATAGTACTGTAAGCCGGTGCCATTCTGTTGTTTAGGGACTTTTTCCTTTTTAGTTACTCTTTTTTACTGTACTAAAACAGTGATGTTTCTTGTGTATGCAGTACATGAAAATCGTTCAACTGAGGATGAAAATTATTCTTCTCAAAGAGAAAAAACTGGCGTTCGTGTGATATATGAGTACCCCCAATTTACAAAGTTGACGCGGTACTATTCGTAATTTTGGTTCTCTTCGCGCAAATAACTGTGATCCTGGAAGAAAGCTTCATAAATTACCAAATGGTGATCACACAAGTCGGCAAAAAAGTGTACTTAGTGCTTTTCAAAAAATCCGCGCGCGAATGTGACGTCACATGCCATGTCCGCTAAATTAGGTTCATTCCGTAATTTACAGTCACATTGCTTGACTCGACAAAAAAACACAACGCATTGCTGTAGGTGTACAGTCTACGTGCCAAAGCTCCCTACAGACAGAAAATTTTCATTTCACTCACGCAGCTTCCATATCTCACTCCCCTTTGCGCGTGCATATATTTTCCCGCTGCACGCGCTCCGTTTAATTTCGAAGAAAAAAAGGAAAGAAAGAAATCTCCAGAGATCCCCGCTCCGTGCGCAATAAACCACCAAAGTAACGCGCAACGCAGGCAGACAGGTGGAGGAGAAAAGACGACGTCCGATGAGGCTACCTCATGTCCGCGGCCGCGTCGAGAGCGAAAGAGCGAATTTTTGCGAATCGGCTCTGATTCACTCGGCGAGCCGCGCTCGAATCATCGGCCCAAGGAACCCATGCCTGCACATATTTATTCATACGAGCGGCTTTGGGTGAGCCACTCGTGACGCGAATTTTCGTGCCCGCGCTTTTCGCGGAACGCACGGCTCGAGTTATGATCCTGAAACAAACGTACGCCACCGACCTCCGTATTTTTTTTTTCGGCTCATCTCACTTTGTTTATCGCCCGATTTCTCGGAGAGTCCCCCCTCTTTACGATCGGTCCGAGGCTTGGTTACGAATCTGCACCTTTGCACGGAAAAACAAAAAAAAAAAAAAAAAAAAAAAAAGTGGAAAATGCAGCAAATGAAGATCCACCGCTGCACAGCGTCAAGTTGCGCACTTGCCGGGGCCTCACGTGCGCGCCGGCTGTATACGTGATGCTATCCGTCCGCGAGATCGACGCGAACGCCGGGGATCGGCCGACGTCAGCCGCGGTGAAAAAGACAGGGCTACGGCATCGCCGTGATTTTTCAATGTCGTGCCGTCCAGCGAGAGCTCCCCCCCTCCGAATGGCAGATAGCGTTTTTGCGGCGCACCGGCACACGCGCGTGTATGTACACCCGAGAGAGATATAGGAGTGCGCTCACGTGAGTCCGTATACGTATAGGGGGCTTCCGTCGATCCGGTTATGCAATAGCTCCGATGCGTCGGCCGCCTGTGTTGCCTTTTTTTTCCTCCTCCGCCTCGCTGTCCATCCCCCTGTGCTTTTTAACGCCGCGCTCCAAAGGGCGTCTCCTCGAGCGAACGCGCAGGCAACGTTGTGGGGTGGAAGTGTACCTATGAACGAGCCAGTCGTTCCGAATAATGGATCCGGTGTTTTTTTTGTCGCCAACGTGCGTTTTCGCGAAAAGGACGCAGTGCTCGGGATTATTACTTTCCTACCATATATAATACGGATCGTATGGATGGAGGTGGTGTGTATAGTCACGGAGGAAGTGTTAATCGAGGGAGCGTTTCGCTCGGCACCCGCTGGGCTCTCCCATTTTCACCGAGTGAAATCGTATATGAATTTCTCGTTTTTGGATTATTTCTTCCCCAGTTTCTATGTGAGTGCAGCGCTAAACGTCGGAGATTAGGTATATATACATACCCATTACCCTGCGTGCGAGCGTCAATTTGCGGTCCGAGGCGTACGCGTGAGTACAGAGGGCCCGTGCAGGGTGTCACACTCGCCAAGGTAAACCTAATCTGCATCCCCTCTGCAAATGAGGCGTTTATACGAGTCGAGTCCCCGAAATCCGAGAAACTCGAGGTGAACCCCACGGGTGCACACGACACGGGAGCTAGGAGTGGGGGAGAAGGTGAAAAAAGAAAAAGAAAAAAAATTGAAAATAAGAGAGGAGGCAACGGGGCGTGCACGCGGTAATAATAGTCCGTCACGGGGAACAAGCCATCTGTGGCACGCTCGCGTGTGTACGTATATATGTGCCGTGGGGGGGCTACCCGCCCTGAAAAACACTCGCGTATGGGTATACATACGGGCCCCGGTATTACAATGACAATACCGAAATACGATCCGCCCGCGGGCATGGCCCACTGTTCGCGTCATTTATATGCCTACTTTGGCGCTGCCATATATATATACACATATTTATCTCCAAGTTCACACCGTGCGTGTAATGTGTGCCTGTTACCTTTTTTTCGACACCCCTCCCCTCCCTTCTTCATTTCTCGCTCTCCCTTGGCGTGCTTATAATGTGCGTGTCGGTCTGGCGGATGAGGGATAATATGCGTGTGTTATATCTACTTGAAAATTTTTCACTTCATATTTTTTGTCAATCCACAGTGGCAGACACTGGGTTAAGTATACGTATACTTTCGCGCGTCTGTGGATTTCACGGAAAGTTACATTTTCCGCACTGCCGTGTACAATATGTGTGAAAACCTGTCATTCGAGATTAATAAAAAAATTTGCCAATTTTTTGGTGGACCTTTTCCGATTAAACTAGTGTTATGTAGGTTTTATCCAAACAAAATTGAGTCCCAAGTCTAGCAAAAGAGCCTCCGATCACCCCCCCATGGAAGTTCATTCGGTTGAAAATCTCGATTTCTCTAAATGAAGCCACCAGTTATGGCGAGTAAAAAAAAAGTTATAAACAGCATCCCCACATGATACGAGGGCTCTCGACGATCCTGATGGATAATTAGCTCGAGAGCAGAAACCACGCGGCGATGGGAGGAGCCCCTGCACGAAAAAAAGGGGGGCCTCGCCAACAGCCTTTTTCGACCTCTCCTCTTGTTCGCAGCCGTGCGTAACACACGCAACGAGAGACCAAGAGGAACGAGAATAAAGAAAAGGTGGCGCGACGAGTAGCAGCGCGACCATTGTCGGCTAATAAGCAGGTGACAATGCCCCCTTCGTCGACTGGAACACTGCCCTTTTTTTCCCCTCCCGCCTCGTAGTTCCGGTTTCGTGAAAATCCGTTCGATGTACGAAACATTGGCGAATGGCACACGCATAAGTACCGAGTAATATTGATGGACTACTCACTTTTCAGCAGCGGCAGGTCGTTCATGAAACTCCCGTCGTCCACGTTTGTGTTCTGCAACAGCGAAATGGATTACGGTTAGGAAGGGCTATACATGATGTATAAACACATAGCTGCTAACGTAGAGGGCGGGGACTTTGCCGCGTTCCCGTGTAATCATTTGCAGTGGATGTACACGGTATATAATACACCCGAGTGCTCTTTAACGAACAAACACTGTGATTATGCTCGAGTTGTGATTCTATGTCATTTCGTTGGGGTTGTTGGGCGTCGTTGGAGTGCAAGAAGAAAAGAAAGGTAAATATATCATCAGTGCGTTTATTGTGTCGTTCCGATGGGGATTACTGAGGGGGTCACGAAACGGAAAAAGTCGGAAAAGTTTCGAGGTAGCCGAGTTTCCTTGAAAATTCTCAGAGATCATTCACGAGGTGTCCAACATACTTATTTATTATTATACTATAAGATGTAAGACAATCATTACTTGTTTAAATGTTAGTTTTTGCGGGCAATTCGATAACGAATTGTATGCATATATAAAAATGAAAAATGCGTTCATTAATATTGTAAAAATTTGTATCAATTTTGCTTTTATTGAGATAACGAAACTAACGAAAAACCGGTGTCTATAACTTAAGTGAAAATGTCTTCTCAGTCAAATTGACATTTTCTTACGAGTTTAAAACTTGTTGCTTCAAACAGCAAAACATGTATTACATGATAGTGATAATTAGTGTTAAAGAAGGTGAAACGGGTTCAAGTGAAAAAAAAAGTATTACTTAATATTATAGGTAAACGAGAAATGAGTAAGGGCTTTTGTCGGAAAAAACAACAATATTTTTCCCAACTATGTCAGTTGATCGAAAAGTTTATGTATAAAAACTATAGGCTCTCCAATTTTTTTCGACATCAAATATTATAAATACACCGAAGGTACAAAAAATTACTAGGATCAGTGACGCCTACATCAAACAAATCTCGCGTAGCCCATGAAAAAAAAAAAAAAAAAAAAAAAACTCGCCTACAGAACCGATCGGTTAACAACGACAACCAACACAAGAAAAGGAAGAAGAAGAGTTGGCGATTACGTACATCGTCGCTCACCTGGGGGTCGTCAACGAGACTTGTGTGCAGCACCAGGTCAGTCTGGTCGAGCCCCGGAGGTGGCAGCAGTGCGTCCGGGCGCCTCACCGCGCCGTAATCGACGTTCCGTCCGCCGTTACCACCGCCACCCCCGCCGCCTCCTCCGCCACTGTTCCGGCCGCCGTCGTACGGAAACGACGCGTGCATGTTTGTCTGGAAAACAAGAAAAAAAAAAAATAAATTGTAAGTTATATAATTTGTTTTGTCAATCATATTATTTTAGTCGCATTATTATGTTTTGGAAATCGTATGAATTGATTTTTTGTCGCTTACGAGTGTTGCGGGTAATATACGAAATGAAAATGGATCGAAATTCGATGAAAAAGTTACTTGGTACCAAGGGGCTATGAAGAATTTAAAAGCGAGTTACACTTCCCTTGACTCATGGCTGGGGAAGTTTTTTCGGCATGGGTAATCTTTTACAGGACATTCAGCCAATAAAAATGCTATTAGCTAAGGAAAACTAGTTGTAAGACAAAATGTCTCATCAACCTACATGATTTATTTTAATTGCATCGACCAATCACGGAAGCCATTTTCACGTAATAATCGCGTTAAAATTTCGTGCATTTTCACTTTATTTTTATAACACCTTAGTGGCACCTATCTCGTCTCATAGTTATTCGACTCTACAATATTTTAATCGAGTGACCCAGTCCTGCGAGCTTTATTTATTTATTTTTTTTACGTATTCTTGCATAACTCATCTACGTGGTAGTAAATACTAGCCTACACTCACGTAACGTGAGATGTAAAATTTCGAAATCGCAAAAAGCGAGCTAAGACGACACTTTCTACCATTTGGGACTTTTTAATGAGAAGTATGAATTTTCCCGGCTAAAAGGAAAGTCAAGGCACTTGTGCTGTAAAAATACGCACACGCGTAGGAGTTGTTAATCTTCAAAAAGGCGCCATTCGTTACAACGCACAGGTGATGAATAATTAATTAAAGATAAAGAAAAAAAGGACTCGCGCGAAGCTCCAACGATGTCTCCCCCCTCCCCTCGTCTCGAGCTGGTAATGTAAGCAACATAACGACGAATTAAAGTGCTGTTTCTCGCGCGGCGTCGGAATTCCATAGTTCGCGGGGATTAACTTTCCTCGACTATGAAACGCAAAATTTTATTACCATCCCGAATAACTTTGCTTCACCCTGTAAAGATGCTTATTTATGCCTCGGTGAATTCAATTTTAGCGCCTCCATAAATTTTCCGACACAAATAGAGATTTTTCCCTCTTCTTTTTCTCCCTCCCTGCATTTATACTCGCGTCCCGCTTGTCTCGCTAATAAGCCACGCCACTCGATTCTCGATTAACCAAAAAGTAATTAATTTCACGTGTATTCCGCACTTTCCATCAGTCGGTGGTTCAGCCACGTGAATTTGCGAAATGAAAATACCGCCCATTCAAAAGCTCATCGCGATAAGCCGAACTTAAGCCGCTAAACGGAAGAAAAATCACTTTGGCCATTCGGCGTGCATTTATCTCATCTTGGCATCAGCTTCGCCAAAGACTTTGAAACCACGTGCGCCACAAAGTAAGCTCATTACTATGAAAATCCAAAGATTCCAGTGACGACCAAGCCACGAGTCAGCGACGTATGACAATCCGTCGTGCTGACATTTTCGTATTCCGGGCGACGACGGCGCGTAAACAATGAAAACGCAGAGCTATGCGCCCGGCAATGAAGCTGTGGAATACCGATTTCGCGTGCCACCTCGGCGATGTCTTGTTTTCGTAAAAGTTGGCTGCGAATGGGTGTACATTGTTGGGGAATCAACGCCATCGCTAAAGCTGACTCTGTCAGGGGATGATCGACTATAAAGTTGAGGATGCACAAAGTGCTGGATGAGAACATACAAACTAGCACTTTGGTGCATCGATCGACGAGATCCGTCTGGCGAAAAATTACATTAAAATGATCGGGAGATCACCTTTTAGAGTGGCCGAGTGGCACGGACCGGAATGGCGATTCTTGCGTATACGTTTAGTTTTTCCGCCTTTCTCATTTCAATACAAAAGAGTGCAGCGCAACATTCAAGTTAGAGTACCGAAAGAATATGACGTATTAAGGGGCGGGTGGGGTTATTGTCTATTAAATAAAATGCACTGTCGACCTCTGGCTGTGATTTCTTCTTCGGTACTCTCTCATTGAGTGACTGTTAAAAAGATGTTGTTGATGTTGGTTAAAAAAGACGTTCAATATGCAACCAACTACAATGACTAAGAGTCACATTTGATTTGTCAGCAATAAATTTTCTCTTCATTAGATATTTTTCTAAACATGTTTCTTTGATTGCGCAAAGCTGATTTTGTCAATTACAGTGACACTATCCATCTGTACCCATGTAAAAACAAAAAAAAAAATGTTTTCCGTCTCATTGCGTGATTCTTATTGTGCCCGGAGGATTACAGAGTCGTGTAAAACTATCAAGTAGAGCATTGTCTGTTTCATCATATGTATAAAAATGTTCTTTAAACTATTGATGTGTGATCTACGGGTGTTATCGCCCCCCTTTTGTGTGCTGTAATAGTTGCTTATCGAATGCTTTGGAAATTTTTTTTTCCCAGTAAAACAATCACTTCATTGTTATAACTCCTCTGACGCATCAAGCGATTAGGCACGAGTGACTCGGTCGCTTAAAAAATGATTTAAGACATTTGGAAGATATAAAGGAAAGAAAAATAAAAATTAGGAAAGCCCAAAGCATGATACCGTTTGGATGATTGTTATTTAAAACTTTTCTTTGTAAAAATAAGTTCCCATATTCTCGTAAAGCAAGGGAAAACAAGAGAAAACACCAAAACCAAGAAGACACCCACAAGCTACGACGTGAAACCCCTTTCCTACTTCACTTGTTACAAACGCCCATCAGCAGTGCCTCGAAATGTCTCGCTTGTACACCGAGCACTCGAAGGCCGGAAGGGCAAACAGCATCTTTGATCCTCACAGTGGGTTCACTCGAATGGGAGATGCTCACTCGAGTACTCCCGCGATTCATGACAAAGGCAGGGGCCTCTTCATTCGACGCACTCTTTCACTCTGAGATTTGGTGCAGGGATAATTCGTTGAGAGTCAATCATGGGGATGGAATGTCGCTTTTTGTTGCCAGTATATATAAGGTGCGACCGGAACAGTGGAATCGACGCCTCGGGCAGACAAAGAGTCTCGTTGGGTTTGAACGAGACCATCTGTACGTTAAACTTGCTCCACATTTGTCTACTCGCGCGAAATACGTCTCCGCGGCATAAAAATATAGTCCAGGGGTCTTATTGCGTGCTTCGATATGCGCAATAGCTTTCGAGATTTACCGTCACACCACCAACCTTATGACGAAAATGTAATAGAAAGTTAACTTTTTGATGTTCAAAGGTATATTATGACAGTAAATCTCGAAAGCTATTGCGCATATCGAAGAACTCAATAAGACCCCAGGACCACGAGGTCAGATGATCCTGTCACGATAGGAAAATAGCGTTTCTTGGGATCAGATTCAACGTTAGAGTAAGTAGATGGCCGTTCATGTACAAGGATTTTTACTCACAGCTGCTCGATCTGATGACGAGTTTCATCGATAAATGAGAATTGCCATGAGTGCAGATAAACACGAGTCAAATGGTTGGTTCATCAAATAAGGGAGAAGAGCGAACGAAAACCACTATGAAACTTCCACGGACAGTAGTTTTGTCGGGGCAGATATTACCATGAACCTCAAATCACGGGCCGTTGTCAGTTGAACCTTAAAGAACCTTGAACCTTGAAAAAAGTGCGTAATATACGGTTCCTTTAAGTATTGGTTTTATATAGAAATTTGGCTTCAGGTGATCAAGAGTAAACTGTTCCAAAACGATCGCATATCACTGCCAACCGGCGATTGTAGACTGTTAGCGTTTGACTATTGGTACATATAAAAAAAATTATACTGTTTGAGTATAATATTGAGAAAAATAAAATTTTTAGAAGCAGAGACAAAGAGATCTGTGTAATGACGAATCCAATTGGAGCATCGACGATGTGCAAAATTTATATTTACAGTATTTAGCATTTTTTTTTTTTTTTTTTTTTTTTTTTTTTTGTAAAATATTTGTACTTGTACCTGCCACGTATAGAATTAAACGGTTCCGAAGCCAGTAAGTCAACTGAAAGTTCTCCCTATGTGCACTGATGATGAGCTTGTGATGTGCGCTGTTGATCAGTAATTTTCGACAGAATTAGAAAGTTTGTGCGCTTTTGACTGTCGCCGCGTGCGAGGCCTTAGGTTTCTCGAAACGACGGGAAAGCCCCCCTCGGTCGCATACCAACTATCTCATCGTTGGACCGAGCAATGTCCGCCTTGCAGTCTCAATCCCGCGAGTATGAGATGCATCCGAGTTGTACGTACATGCATAAGTACCGATGTGGGCCTGCAGCGCGTATAAACAACAGCGGCACCGTTATCGATCCTCGAGGCAACGCGCGCATAAAATGACTCACTATATTTTGTACAACAGTCAACGCCAATCCAACGCTAATCGAAGACTTGGAATAATGGTGTGAAGCAAGTGTCTTGGGATGCATATACTTTAATATATACTCGTGTGTTATCTTTTGATTTCAACCATTATTTTTATTTTTTTTTTTTTCTTACGACTGAAATCAAGCGCGATGATTTATATCGAATCGCGTTGACTCCACTCTTTTTCGCGTGTCCGTAACTAATGGAGTATTTCGGCGTTTAAGAAAAAAGTGTACTTTCAAACGAGGCGATCCTCCGTGTGGGACAGGCTGAGCGTTGAACCGCGCCAAAGTATATTATACGCGCATTTATGTAATTAATACAAGGTAGTATGCGGCTCGCGAGAGAGTAATTTACACAAACGTAAGCTCGCGCGTAGGGTTCTCGCTAGGTGCCGGTCGGATCATAATTTCACGGACGTTATCTGCCTCCGTGCGGTTGCTTTGGGCCTCGAATCCGATAAGCCGCATTCCTGCTCGATCGAGAAATTTATGCAGCTGAGCGCCGTGTGTAATTACTGTTGATTAAATTACGATTGTATGGTACGGAGATTTTGGGATAAATAAACCATTTGCAGTTTTGTTTTCCGGACTCTCTCGTTTGTCGCCATCGTTTTTATAAGGTGTATTCTTGTGTTTTTTGCTCACCTGGGACTTTATACTACGTGCTTTCAATTTCGAACTCTGGGCTTCGATTGCTTCTTCCTCTTGTCTTGAAAATGTAGCTAATCCTGATGCAACCAGGTCAGCCCCAACTTCAACTTCACCGTCTGGATTACGCACCCACAACAGTATAGTCACTGACGTGTACAGGTGCTACCTCCGTCCAAATCGAGTAATAAATTAAGAGGATTAGGCTTGTGCAACCTTTATCTCGGGGATTCTTTTTTTTCACTCGAAATTGCACAAATGTGCTAAATAATTCGACGTGAAAACCCAACGCCTGAGCGTTTCATTCCCAAACGCTTTAATAGTCTAGAGACGCGTTAGAAGCACACACGAGCGTTTAATCTTGACAATAGTAAAGCGTTGCTTTCCAACAGTTAGATCAACAGTGCGGAGACTCGATTTTTATCGAGCTGCGTTGCTTATATTACTATTATTATCTCATAATTCGAAGTGTAAAAAAAATGTATGCATGACGTAACATGTCGAAATATGGCCTGTACAGAAGAATGTTCAATGCACCGCGTCACCTCCAAGTTTAGAGCCAAAGACTACCGACTTGGCCCTAAAACGGAGTCGTCATTACTCGATCGTTAAATGGCTATCAAGATAACATACATCTTCAATGAATCCCAGAAATAGACCGAAGTATTATAAGACGGTGTATAAGTAATACTTTCCCCAAGCGTCAAGCGCTTCAAGCTAAACATTACAACTGAACTAAATATACGAAAGGCAAACATACTTTTAGATGGTACACCATCAGCTTCCCCAATGTCATCACAAATCGTCTCAAAGTTCAGGGGTCCCGTTGGCGGCAAATACACCCGAGCTCGTCTCTGCCCTGCTCAAGTTGTACAACCAAAGCGGAGAGCGACTCGCGTCCCGCGGAAAAAGAAAACCAGGTTAAGCGTCGCGCGCTGACAACTCCCCCAAGGCCGGTCGTAACGCGCTCAAATTGAATCGTTAATTATTAGGCCACGCGTAAGGATCGCGGGTAATAGCGTAACGTAAGCGGCGCGCGAGTGAAATTAATTCTTCTCCCTCTGTATGGGTAGCCGGCACGTGAAAAACGATTTCGAAACGATTGCGAGCTGGCTTTTCCACGAAAATTCCGCAGAGATCCATCTCGAGTACTGGGGGCTGTTGTTTCAGCCTCGGAGTGTGTGGCAGGTAACCCGAGGCCTCTGGAGGGACTGCACGCAACGACGACAGAGAGGAGCGTCGCCGTACAATACTCGCGCGAATGAGATGTTTATTGATCGTCAGAGATTCTTAAGCTCCTTCACCCTTCCATTGTCCGCTCGCGCGCGCATGTTTTTTTTTTCCATCGCATCTCCACGCCGTATAGCGGTACATTGTCTCTATGTCGTTGTGTATACCTTCACCTTGATTAACTGCCCGTTAACTGTTACTTGCCGATAAACAAATAATATCAGTTTTGCTTGCCATCCGCTCGAAATGGTCCCGTGGACATTTTGTTTCGCGAAAATACGAAATTGATCGAGCTCGGAGAGGAAGGGCCCCGGCCGTGAGAAGCCAATTTCGCGTCTACTCTCAGCGACCGCGCATATGGGGGTATAATGGCAAAAATTTTGCCGACGGATTTATTGAAATAACAGTACCTGTACATCGAAACCCCCGCGTGGATTTTTACCTAGGCAAGAATGCGCCATTACCGACGGAGCTCGATTGTTTCCGAATAACGCACGCATATATGCTTGTTGAATGTAGGTGCCGGGCGTCGTAGCACCGAAAAAACGACCAACAGCCGTCTCCACGACCACGAGTTGAATCATCCACACCAAAAGAGAGAGAGTTAACTAGCTGTAACGGTCAGTCGACATAACCTCTCACAATGGAGGTCGCGCGCAAGCGCAAATTCACACGTGCGCTCTTAGGGTCGTCGGGATGACGTTTTCGATTACGGTGACTCATCGAATTATTGCTGCCCGCATCTACATGCACGAGCACGGTGCGTGTGTTGTACATGTGCATTGTGATTTTGCAGATGCGTGCGGAGATGGTATCTGGGCCTCCGTGTCCCCTGCGAGATCATGTCGCGAGTATGTTGGAGGAAATAATCGGTACTGATAGCATCGCGTCGAGTCCTGATCTTTTCTGTGTGTCCGCTGGCTTGTGCCTTTTTTTGTTGTAGGGTACACGTTATACCCGATGGAGAAGTTAATTTGATGACCATCGCGATTTGAGGGTACGGGAGCAGGTTTTTCTCCAGTTGAACGGGATGGCCTTGTTATTTTCAAACAATTATCAATGCCCGAAGCTTCGTTGAGCGAGAAAAGTTACTCTGCTATTGCAGTAAAATTCTAACGCCCATTTTTGCTAAAGAAGCCCTGCCTCGCGCGGAGTAATCATATTTCCTCGTTTTTACAGCATCAGCGGCAAGTAAGCAACTTTCCAAGATCACCACCGCTCGGGCGAAACAGAAAAACAAAAAACAGGGTGGGGGGGATAATCACGTATTATGCACATGAAAGTGTATCACGCATCGACATTAATCTGAAAATCGCGGGGGGGGGAAGGAGAGGGGGAGGGAAAAGCGAGCCGGCTCGATCACAATTCCAATTAAGCCGTCGCGGTCGCGTAATCGAAGGAACGAGCGCGGTCACCGGGAGAAGAAACGGCGAGGGAGGTGGGAAGAGGGCAATGGTGTATATAATATATATAAGTCGGCACTAATTAACGATATAATATACGAGTGGGTTTTTCACCCCCTCCGCGCCTTCTCTGGCGTTTAGCGCGACAATGCGTCCCTCCCGGTGTGTCCTTTGGTCCGCCAATGGAGCCTTTACAGCCGCGCGTTTGCAGAAGGACATACGTATACGAAGGATCGTTGACGCCGGGGAGTTGTTAATTGAGGCGAGCTTGAGTGTATACGTAGCGGCCGGATGCTGGTGCTGAATAGGGATGAGTCGCTTGCCTTATTCTCGCGGCGCTTTTTATAGCGGCTGTGCGCGTGTCGAGGCACGCGACGGAAATTTGTGATGATAATGCGCCGGAATGGCTTAATAGTCGCGCGGACGAGTGATCGAGTCTAGGGTACCTGTGCCGATGCGCCAGTGTAGCAATATTATTCGCGCGGGTAATTGGATGAATCACCAAACGAATGAATAACTTCTCTTTTTTTTTTTTTTTCTTTTTTTTTCGTGCCGCGTCAGTTGATTCGTAAAAGGGATAGCATGGATTTACCGATCGAAGAAAAGGGTAGAGTTTTTACGTGCTTGAATCAGAGGTGGGACTCGGCGATCGGTTGGGTAAAAAGTAAAATTTCCAGACGCACTACGAATTAACTAAACAAAGAAATGGACAAAAGCTCAGGCGGTGATATAAAAAAGTACGACTTGTGCATCAACTCGAATGACGTGTGTCGCTATATATAGGCGTGGAGAATAATCGTACTGACTTACCCACTGACATATTCGAAAACAATTTAATAAACGAAGCATTGCGTAAGGAGGGTCAGAAAAATGTTTTCACTCACGCGTATACTTTAATAGGTAATAGTTGCCCCTAGGGCGGAAACTTTACAATCAAAGTGGAGCGTATTAAAAGGCGATTAAAAACTATATCGCCAATGAAGACACGCTGGCTGGTGATACGTACAGAGATGTCTAGAATCGTAAGAGTGGCAGAAAGTTCATTTGTCAACGCTCCGTGCAGTGAGTTAAAAATAAGCTTTCCAAACAAAAATCAGCTTTCATTGATATCCGCGATCGAGTTGGGATGTGATTGTCAATTCACCTGTGAGGGAAAGGGGGCTTCTCATTTTAATTTGCACTGCAGGTAACATGACGGTAAATCTCGAACACAATCACGGTTCATCACCAAAGATCGAAATCAGACCCTAGGTGTAAAAGGTCTCGAGTATACTTGACACTCTGCAATATAGTCACGGATAACTATATTTTTTTCACATGCCATGACCGTTGTCGTCGGAGAAGAGTAAGAAGGGGATAGCAAGTTGGCCGCGGCCATGCCCACCAGATTGTCGTAGTTGATTATAGCAAGTGATCGCTGGTACCTTATAAATGTTAAAAATCCACTTTGGCGGGTTATTGGTCGGAAAAGCCAGCATAGCTCTCCGAGGCTCCCGAATATTCGTCCCGCTCCGTATACGCCAAGTGACCGATGCATTACCGATACCCACTCACACTCACACGTGAAGAAACCTTACACACGAGGAGCGATGAAAGTTTCTCTGGCGGTCTTTTAATCGACCGTGCATTCCTGCCGTTTTTGCTGTCGCGCGCGTGCTCATGCAGGTGGAGGGTATTACGTCGTCGTCGTCGCGAGAGGAAAAGCTTTTTTGCTGGTCAAGTTTCTCTAACATCCGCACCGATTCCGCGCTCGGTTTTCCCTTCATTAACCGCAAATAACTATTTTATGCTCTCCGCGCTCTTTTCGATTTAATTGTATCAAATTGCGGTGCTAATGATATTAAATGTTTTTGATACTCCCCATAATGGCCCCGGAGCTGGTTATTCCGCGGCTGGGGAGATGAAAAAAAAAGCAAATGGGCGCTTTTCAGCCGCACACTTGATAATTATGGGCAGGTACGCGGGTACGGGCCTTTCGGCGTTGTGCAATATTATCCGCTTTCCGGGCCTTTTTTCTATGCCGCGCTAAAGTTGCTCCCTCTCTTTTTTTTTTGGCCCCCTTAAAAATGGGCACTTTTAGAGTTCCGACTATCTACAACTGTTGCAAGTTTTGTGATACTTGGCTAACTCGGACGAAATATTGGGTTATCGGTGATCAGAAGTCATCCGTTTCAGTCACTCACTTTCTTGTGAGTACAGATAAGCTTTGGTAAGGAGAAATTTCCAAAGTCCACCACAGGATCAATTACCTCGTACAGCCACATCAACTAGCATCAAAAAACCAATTGGTGAAAAAAATCGTCGTTTTTCGTGCTCTTTAAGCATCGAGCAAGCGGTCCGTGTGCTCTACTTATCCGAGCAATGGCCCCGCAAATTCTAAGAACCGCCACGACTGGATTCGGCGAGCGACAAACACCCGAGGAATCTTAATCGGCGCGCCCGCTCGAAAAAATGAAAAAACAGTAACAGAACCACCGTCAGACGGAGTGAGTGACGGGTATCGGGCAATCGATACCGATTATTCGGCGGCGTTGGCAGCCAGCGCGGCGCTTGGCGCGGCAAAAAACGGCCGTATACACCCATAGGCACCCTCGTGCCTCTGCAGCCCGTTATCGTAGATAATGCGGCGCGATATACAGCGCAAAACAGGTTTCGCGATCGCGACAGGGGATGCCTTCTTTGGCGCGTGTGTATGTATGTATAAATTGGTAATACAGAGTGTTTGTGGACATTTGCTTGTGTAAGATACGTGGACAGGCGCGCGCGCGCGTTTCTGTCGCCGGAAATCGTAAATGCTCATCGCCCGATGAGCGCTATGGCGGCGTGTTTTGTCCCTCTTGTTGTTATTTATGTCTTCCCACTATAGTTGTTGGGGTCGTTGTCGGTGTTGGCTGTTGTGAGTGCCTGTAGGCATCGGCTATGTGCACCCCTTGTATACGTAGCGAGCGATTGAAGGGTCGATATGTTGATGTTGTGAATCAATAGCAGGTGTACTCGATTGAAATTTGGTATAGTAAGCAATACACATACCAGCTCTACACTTATATAGTATAGAGTCATTAATCCTTTTTACTTGTATGATATACCTTGTACCATTGAAATTTTACTTATTGCACAAATTGTATGAGTAATGTAAAAGTGTGTATCTTTGATTCCTCTGTCCAAATGATTTTGATTTCCAGGGATGAGCCGACGCGAGCACTCAAATTCCGTAGTCTACGTACAATATATGCAAGCCAAGCTACGAGGCACATGGATCCCAAAAAAGCTATTCCCACCAGCAGGGAGTCAACGCTCGAGGCACCCGATCGAGACCACCAAGCTCCAACCCAAAAGGTAAAAATGACCCCGAAGCGCTCGATAGAGCCCGCGTACGTAACCGGGCATCCAGCGTCGCTCGCTAAAGAAACGGAGAAAGACGCACCGATCCATCCCCGAATCTCGAGGGTGACTGTACACATAGTCACTCGAAACGAGCCTGATCATCTGCATTGTCGCCGCGCGTCTCGAGAGATCCCCCCGTCGCAACGCAGCCACCCTCGCTTCCTTCCCCCTTCGAAGGACAGAGCCACGAGGCTGTCGCCTTATGTACTTACTTGTATATCATAGCGTGTACCTACAACGACCACCGATCCATTTTCGCTCACTCGACTTTCCTTATCACCGTTTCTTTGACGCATACCATACTGTGTACCCATACATACGTATATTACATTATACTTTCCAACCTCGCGTCTGGTGTCTCTGTGCTGGCGTTGGTTTTTCTAATCCTATCGTGTTTTATAGGATTACAATGTACAGGGTGATAAGTTATGAACCGCTATAATGTTTAATTGCCCGAGTCGTTGCCACCAAAGCAATCGTTTTTATGCATCGTATATATGTCACCTGAATTATTGTATCTTCTCCCACCGAACCTATGAAGACGAGCTTGTCGGTTATCCCGTAAATTTTGTTATTCATTCTGGTGAACTACGTTACTCTTGAAGCGGCACATGCAGCATATATAGATATGTCGTTATTCTCGGCATGTGATCCGAGCCTCGGACTCAAAGTAAACGTCTCTGGCATCCCTGATGTGCAAAGGACTGGGGAGGTAAAAGAAGCCCCTTCTCCTCTTCTTTTGAAGCATATAGGGAGAGTTAGAATGTCGATGGGAGACCCGCCCGGGACCTAATAAGTAAATTACTGCGTTGAGCCAGGAATGCAGAGCCCCGGAAGATAACAAAGGAGAAGAAGGTGGTGGCGAGGGAGCAAAGAGAGACGGAGACGCTTAAAACAATCAGAGGCCACTTTCTCACACTAGATAGTATACGTACTTACACCGGGTCCTTCGCCTCGTCCGCGACGCTTGTTCCGTTCCAATAATGGCCACGCGCCCATTGCAATCCTTACAGCTTACAACTTTTGGCGATAGTACTACCCTGCTATCGGCCCTTTTTTCCTCGATAATCCCCGTACACGTCCTACGCTAAAACACTTCAAAGTTCTTTTATCTACTTGTTTTATAATGGCAGACGCGTGCAATACTCGTATCACCGGCGTCCAACGAGTATGCCGCGCTTATCGGAAGACAAGACCATAAACCCGTACGGTTGATGAGGGCTGCAATTTTTTTGGGGGTTGCTGTTCGCGTGCCCATCAAACGATCAGCTGTAAAATGATTTATCGATCGCGCCAACGAGGTAAACCTTGCAAAGTAAGCCCATCGTTTTAAAAACGTGGAAGGGGATTCCTTTTCTTCCGAAAACGCAGCATCCCCGTGCGCGCAGCGGCAAACTTGTACACGTCAGGAGACGCTCGCTAACTATGCGAAATTCCAAGCTCCGACACGCGTGCACGAAATTACGAGCGATAATACCATAGCCCGCCCGGCGCTGTGCCTATATACACTTTCGTGTACACCCGTCGGAGTAGTTTCGGCTCGGGGGGAACACGTAGCCCGACCGCAGCGGCGTCTTGGCTAGAATATTGTAACGATAGGGACACGAGACTTTTTAGCGTCCGAGTTTGGGAAAAACACGAGCGAAACGGGAGGAGGAAAGCGTGAGAGGGGCGCTGACAGATGTCCGGGTGGATCGGTATTTATATACGTAGAGCCGCGGAATCGGCCCAGTGCCCCCATTGGGATGGCTACGAAAACTGATACGAGCTCGGATTTCTTTTATTCGGTTCTTGCCCCGTTTTTCCCTTCCTCCTCTCTTCTTGTCAATGACGGGTGCGAGGGTCCGAGGCTCGTTTCTTCAAACGGGCGGCTGATGCGAGAGTGTTTTCGCGACAAGTGAACGAAGCGCGGATGCTCGCGTGACGATGGACGCTATTCGTGTACCTACTCGGTTTCCAATTGTAACGGCCTCTTTTTCTCCCTCGATGGGTCGATGTACCCGTGTTAACTTGCGGTTTGACCACCTGTAGCTGATGGGGCGATTCGTCAATCGTGTATGGCCGGAAATGAGCAGATAATTCAGACTTGGACTAAAGCTGGGAGCTTTTTTTTCAATTTCGTGGTGGATCATTCTTAGAGATTTCATTCCACTCGTCAATACAAACAGTAAAGTACCAGTAAACAGTTTAATACCAGTGGCATATATGCTTAAAGGAACAATTTTATACGTTATTACTGATAGTTTTAGCCAAATTTAAATTTTACGTGTAAATGCCATTCGTGAAATGTACCCGAATAGATAACTTTAACTGTGCACTATTCCCTGCATATAGGTATGAGTCTATTTTGATAAATTTCAATTTAACTTGATTAAACTCAAACTTACATTATTCACGTACAACGAAAATGAGCAGAAATTTGCCGAGCCGATACGAAAACTAGTCAACAAATAACTTGAAATTTCAAATGTATAGCTTCGTAATGATTAAAAATAATATTCTTGAATGATTCGTCTATTTTTAATGTAGTCAACTCGTGATCTCCATAATATCGTAGTAAACTTTTTTAATTTTTCTTATTCCCGCGACTCGCGAGGTATGCGTTTCTTAAAAACGCCCTTAATTACAACAGTGGGTCCGAACGGGCGAGTCCCACAACTAAGAGTTCCGCTCGTTTTCGTACGGCCCGCCAATATATACATAAATGAGTGTACACAATATGGGTGCGAATCTACTAAATCTCGGCTCGTGATTTACAAAAACCGCTGGGTCAAAGCTCGAGTGTGCCGATGACGGTACTTTTTGTTGGGGGGGAAAACACGGCAAAGGCGAGGATCACACTGTAGCACATAATGGGTGTACACGTAAAGAAACCCGAGTCGAGCCGTGTAAAATTAAGGCAACGGCAACAACGAGATCGCTGGTATATAATGAAGAGATGAGACGCGAAAAGTGCCTCAAATCCAGGCCGCGGGTAATTGAATTTAAGCGCACCGCCGCTCGTCGGGCGCTGACGGACGACACGCCTCGTATATATAAACGAGGAGGACAGACGGCGTGGCTGCTCCATCGGCTGGGATGAGGAGGAAAGATCATCGAAGCCGACGACGAGTTTTAACGGGACCCGAATGCCAATTCGAGATCGGCGACTCTTTTTTTATGTATATAAATGTGTGTGTGTGTGTGTGTGCCAAGCAATACGTCAACGTGATCGTCGGGTAGTAGTAGCATATACGTATGGTGTATCTGTCGTTGGCACCGGAAAACCACGAGTTTCCAATGTTAATGAGCCTCGCGGTGCAACTTTGACTCTCTGTACAGTGGTCATGACCGCCGTGATAACGACGGGGACGTATCGATCGGTTACTCTATACTATTTTTTTTTTTTTTCGCCAAGCTTGATTTATCGCTTATTCCTCTGTCTGGCGCTTGTCACGTGTGAGTTTGTGTATACCTAGTCTCGCTCGTTGGTCGACCACTCGATTGTATATAAATGAACGAGCGATGCCGATCTCACGGGAACATCAATCGTTACTTGTTGAATAACGATGAACTTGTGTGTTTCCTTTCGAGTTAAAAAAATCAATTCAAACGCTGATTGTCGTGGGTATACGTGTATACATGAAACTACGTGTGCATAAAAATAAAAACAAGTGATGGATAAATGGACTCACGACGTGTATGGCCTCGGTGTCCCTCCGGAGGTCCCCGCTCCTCTGTCCAGCGCTGACGGCCGCGCTGATGTGGTTGTAGTGGTGCTGGTGCAGGGTGTTGAGGGTCTGGGTGTAGGGGTCGCCGACGAGGTAGTCGAGGTGCTGGGGCTGCCCGAGGCCGGGGTGTTGTGGACTGGCCGGGGCATGGTGGTGGGAGGTGAAGGGCGGCGGAAAGTAGGGCGGCTGGAAGTCCGAGGCAGTGGGCAGCGAGGCACCCCCGTGGTGGGGCATGCCGCCGCCGTTGCCGTTGCCGCGGTGTCCGTGGTGGTGGGCCCCGGAGTACGGCGAGCTGTTGCCACCGCCTAGGGACGAGATGCCGCCGTGGCCCGTCAGCCGGTCCTGAAATGACAAAATGTTCGTGGTTAATTTTTTTTTTTTTTTTTGTACGACGCAGTGCGTTTTTTTACTACCCCCTTAAATGACATTTTTCTTTTATCGCGTAAAATTGTACGTTCCTCTGAAAACAAAGTCTCGTTTTGAGGTGTTTTCGTCTGGTCCGAGGGGCTGCGCACTCTGAAGTCTTTTGGAGACTCTTGAGATCTTTGAAAGACTTAGAATGACTTACAAAGTCTTTTTTAATGAGTTCAAGAATGCGCAGCCCCTTGGTCTGGTCCCACTCCATCCCCGAAAATTTGCTTTTGGAAATCCTCGTAACAACGAAATAAAGAATTTTTTTTTTAATTTCTTGGTATCCGAAACATTCGAGACAAAACTTTTTTCCCCATGTGGTTCATCTTTCGATTGTTTTTGACATTGCGTCACGTAAACATATTTTTTGACGTCATTATTTTTGTGATTGCAGGACACGATAGGGTTTTACAATTTTCAAAAACTAGAATAAAAGCCGTTTTGCACTGACGAATGGTTTGGAAATCGGTGTTTTTATTAATTTGTTGATCTATTTGAGCCAATTAAGGATTTAGTTAATTTACTACTCGACTATACTTATACCGTAATACAACATAAGCCGCATACGTGAAAGCTATAGTATTGCATAATCGTCTCCGGTATATTTGAAATTTGGGCCTTACGCGCAACACCAAAGTACTTAAATGAACTGTCACTCACAAGGGCTGGACTGATAACGGTGCACTCGATACTTTGTTTGAAATGTCATTCGAGTGCTTAACTAGACTGAACAATTCTTACAGTATGGATTATAAATATTTTTCCGTTGTCTTGTCCTAGTAAAGTAACCCATGCTCTACCAGAGGGATGTTCACAGGTACCTTTTGCCATTACCTACTTGTGGAGAGAACATTGATTCCCACCCCCTGTTTCCCATGTCATGCTCCCCAGTGATCTCTAGCCAGAGGCTGTGTTGGAAATGTCCCCTCAGTCAATCATAAGTATGAGGGTGAAATAACGGACGGAGCATAGCCGTAAACATCAACTTTGACAAAAACTTTCAAGTTGCGCCGACTGGGATTCATAAGTCCTGCTAACCGTAGCTTGCGCCTTAGCCATCTGTGCTACGGCTGCTCCATTGATGTTGTTTATATCATAATATTATACGAAGACAATTACTCAATTAATGTTTGACTAGGTGTATAAGTATCCGAACATGTTTTAAATACAATTTTCCACTTACGGCAGCACACGCATAATTTAGAAATGAGCAACAATAGCAATTAACTACTGTATACATATATATTTTTATTTAGAACTACTAGCTAGATAAGTATTGTACTCGTGAGAATACAGTGAACACCGTGGGTAAAATATACTTTGTACTATCTTTCAACCCTACAAGCCATGAGCTATAGTATACATAGTGACTATAGACAAATTAAAATTGATTCTTGATGTTTCACGACAAAAATAGTATAAACGTTTGTAGGATGGAAGGCATACGATATCCGAAAGAAAACGAAACGCGTCGCTGCACCAAAACCCTGAACGAAAAAAAAAGAATTATGTCCAAAAATATTGCCGAAGCGACGCATTACTGTGCCAAAAAATTCGGCTCGCGATAAAGAAGAATTTACGCGACAATGAGTCCCGCCGAACGCACGGGAGTTTTAATGCACCGATTTTCAGGCTCGTAAACAAGCTGTACCACCAACCTGAGGAGAAAAAAAAGGGCCGAACAAACGCACGACCTGCATTTCCATAAATAAAGCCTTGGGATCTACACTGGAGGTTCCGTTAATTCGCGACTCATGAGAGTAGCACTTTTTTTTTTTTTTTTTTTTTGCGCGTTCGATCGCATAAATTTTGGTACTTATCTCTAAAGCCACACGGGGAGAGCCGCTCTGGCACAGGTTGGGCCAATAAGTGCACTTTTGCAGATTACTGGGTCAAGTTTGGTCAAGTGTACGCGGCTAGGACGGGTCGATGATGACGTGGCTGGGTGAGTTTGTACGATTTCGATACGTTTCGTAATTTGGTATTTTTAAGAAAATTAAAGAGACCCACGATTATTATTTTTTTTCTCAATAGCTTATTTGTTTTTAACGTAGGGACTTGATTATTACTGGCGAACAATAAACGTGTTCTTGATTATTTGGTTATTAACAAAGAAACTCTTGAAATTTTTTCATTGCACACACACAATTTTTGTAGATCAATTTTTTTCTGTCCACACCTATGATAAAAACAGAATGTTTGTATAATGTTAGTTTTCTTTTTCGCCGCGCTCTAGAAGCCACGCTCCACACGGAAGAGTTAGAGTCAACATTGTAAGTTATCAGTTTTTTTTTTTTTTTTTTTTTTAATCCTCATAGTAGAACCAACCAGTTGACTTAATAGTAATCTAATTACTAATTGTGATGGAAAAAAAACTTGTTTTAAGTTTATAGTTTGAACGATTTTTTCTTAGAAAAAAAAACGTATTAAAAAAAGTTTTTTTCTATTTACAATAATGTGATTTTCCACTTTTTGATAATGAAATATCGGTTCAAAGTAATTTTTAGTCATTGTATTGAATATTTAAAATTCCACAAAAATGTTTTTTATCAGGTAGAAGTTCATCTCAAAAATAAAATTTTTAACTAATATGTACATAATGACTTGACCGATACGGACTGTTGAAGTCGTAAGAAAAAAAACCTCTTTTGTACCATGTATGTATGTACTATAATGTATACAGAAACGTGTTTAACAAACCAACAGCAGAAAAATGTTTAGCACAAGCAAACTTTTTTCTGTACTTAAGTCACAATCTCTGGTAAATTGTTTTGAACTTAATATTTAGATTTCATGAAACTTTAATTTAAAAATAACAATAACAAATCACATGTGGTCTGTTGATTAATAGACCAAAACAAAAATAGAATGGATTTAATTACTTAAAAATAATTAAGTACATAAATCTGAAAAATGCAGAAAAAAGTTCGAGGAACAATAAAGTGATAGAAGTACGTTTGAAAGCATAACAATTGAAAGAGTTGATTATTCTTGCCGGATATCAAGGTTTTTAGACTCAATGCTCCCAAAAAAAAAGCTTCGGCAACCTCGTCGCTACACACTTTGTCCATCGAACCCCAAAATCATATCCAAAACGCCGTACACAGCGTCACTCTTTGTAAAAATAAAAAAATTCCCCAGTTATTCTGCAGCACAGCCGCAAAGATCAGAACTTTGGATAAAAAGCACCACTTCAATTACAAAGTCCCATCTCTTTTTTTCCGTAAAGTCGCGAAAAAAAGCACTCCCTTCCCCACCCGATCAATTAACGGCACAAACGAATCTTTAGCCGTGAGAAACGAGCTTCACCAAACTCTCGCGTCCGAAAACGAACGAGGCCTGTACACCAGCGCCCACGTGCATCCACAGCGTAAATAAGCAGGCCATCGCGTAATGACTTATCGGTCGCTCCTCCTTTTCTTCCCTCCCCTCAATAAAGAGTTACTCACGCGCCAAAGTGCAATTTGCTCTCGCGGCCAGGAAAAATCCAGGGAGGGCAATGGCACGTATCTCGACAATAATTTTTAGCCAGTGCAGCGAGGGGTGAGGTTTTATCCCTTTTCGGGTGCACGGGAGAGAAGAAAATAAGCGGGTCCCGAAAACGCGCTCGAGATTTAAACGAAATTTAAAAGTACTCGAGTCTCGAGAGTACTCACGGGCTACGACTCCTGCTGTTGAAATGATTTTACTCCGACTCATTAAAATGTGGCGTATTTAACTTTGGTTGCAGTGCCGTTTTTTATTGACTACCGTATTGTGTTATGTTCACATTTTTCATACAATAAACTTGTATCTATGTGTATATTGAGGGAACGACCAACTTGGGTGACGCGTATCAAGCTTACTGCGGCTACGGAAAGGATTTTGGAGAAAGTGCTTGTTTTAAAAAGCGAGAAATGAAGGTGAAGGACCGTTTGTGGTATTTATGGAAATAAAAATCCGGTGATGGAGATGGAGCGTGTCCCCGCACTCGCGGCTCGATTTGCATGATTTGTGCCGATCGGATCGAAAAAATAATAGAAAGTAAACTTTTCAATCTCTACGCTGTACATATATATATATACCTCACACATAATTTTCAACTCCAAGGCCGAGAGTCTATATTTAGCTCCACTGAAGATGTGCACGTGATGTTCGTTAGAAAAAAAAAAAGAAAGCGTTTGGAAACCCGTGGTTACGCAAACATCCGATCCCCGCCATCAAAGTCCTTCCAAACGAATTCGTTTCAATTTGGGGCGGGTGAATATTTATGCGCATTGAGAAAAGATCATTCGATGGTGAATCGTTGTTTTTTACATTTGTGGTGCACGTACACTAACACGCTTGTGTACAGTAGTCACGCCGCGGGCTATAGCGTATACGCTGCTGGCGATTCGAGCCGCGGCTATCGTTGGAAGATGCGGAGGTGCGATCGCGCAGGTTCTTGTATTTTAAGTGCGCGTATGTGTGTGTATGTCACGGTTTGTTATCAGTCCTGAAATGAGGATTTATTTTTGACTACGTGATTTAATTTTCGAGAAATCAGTTACTCCCGGTTTTGTTCGGAGGTCATAAGCTGGAATTTAAATACAATTGTTTTTCTTTCTTTTTTTTTCATCCATACCTGATATCATCACAGTAGTCGTAAGTTTTCTCCGAGTAACAGTGAAAAGCATTGTTTGACGAGTGGAATATAATGCATGATTCATTTTTTTTCAAACCAAACGATTTCCATTCTTAGGAAAAATAAACGACGTGAAGACACTTTAAGTAGCAAAGTGACACTTTTCTAGGTAATACCCACTTTTCATGGAATTTGAAGCAATTAACGTACATTATAATAATAAAACAATTACTATAAGAAAAACAACCAAAAGTTGTGACCTTCACATTATAAGTGTGTAGTTGAAATTTTTTTTTTTTATAAAACACATTGTGGTGAGGTGGATAATAATTTTAAGGACATCCAAATTTATAGTGTACCGAATGGTTAACTAGTTTCACTGTAAACCTATTTAAATGGGAAAAATTATGTAGAAAAGCTGTGGAGTGAAAAAACTTGACTGTCACACTTCCAAGTGTGCACAATCTGTGACAGAAATGTTTTACTATCTACAGCCTTCTTATAGGTTAATCATTGAAGAAACAAAAATTGTTTTGTTTAATAGAGTAAGTGAAATAATTTACAAAGCACCAATTTGATTTTTCTTTAAACGTTTATCAAGACTATTATAATGCATTTTATAAAAAAACTGAAATTTCGATTACTGCACGCTTCAAACGTATACTTTAACACACTTGGATTTTGCAGTGTAGTAGTTTTACAATATGATGTATCACAAGAATATCTATAAAAATTAATCTGTCACTCTCAAACACGACTACAGCAACGCTATTCGATTAAGTTAAGAGCCAATGTGGTCTCGTCCTCTCAAAGATAGATATTTCCTTCCTCATCGCAACGACGTAGTGATGACGTCTTGCGTGCACCTATACTACATTCGTTTTTTGTCAAATTTATCATGAAACTAATGTATCAGTGAGACGCGAACAGGTGCCAAGAAAAATCTACTCGAGGGTTTTTTAAAGTCGTGTCGAATCATCGGATGAAATGAATCGCCGCAGGGAAACTGAAAGGAACGCTCGTCACAGCAATAACTTTGATCACTCGTTTATCTCCACCCGCACAAACGTGGGAGATGATAAAAGAAAGAAAAAAAAAAACAAAGCCACTTTAGACAATAACCTAATAACGCGAGCCCCAAGCGAGTCTAGCCGAGCCCGGGGCTTGTCCACGGAGGTATTAAAAAACCGGGGCCGGCAACGCAATATCGACACTCGTCCGCAGAGCAGCCGCGCGAGCCACTCTATATCCGAATCGACCGGCCCACCGGCGTATATAAACTGTATATATAGGTGTACTGTACACGTCAAAGACTCACCATGAACTTGAGCTCTAGATCCACGGAACCCGGGAAAAAGGCAGGAAAACCGCCGTAGCTCTCGTGACGGGGACCCGATCCAACGGACCGCTCGTCTCGTGACTCCGAACTGCTCATCTTCCCCGGCTCGCGCGCAATGCGTGAAAATGCACCGACAAACTCGAGCTCGTCCGCTTAATCGAGCCTACGAAATGCGATAAGGACACGAGCGATGCACGACGATGATTCAGTGCTGCAAGTACAACTTTCCCTCACCGCCGAGTGACGCTACGCACAAATACGTGACCAGGCGATGATAGACAACGACCACGCGCGGAAATCGGTGCAACGTTTGCCCTTGCATCACAGGACGGGGCATAATCAGGGGGAAGCCGTGCTTTTTTTGGTCCCGTTTCGACCCTGGGGGTAGGTGTCGGGGGAGGGTGTATCGAACGCGGGGGGTCGTCCGAGCGCGCGTGGCGTGTCGGGCCCGCTTGGAATGTTTCGGCGTAGGGAAAACGTCTCGGTGACTAAAGGAAGACGCTCGTTCGGGCGGTGCCATCGGAGCGCTCGTTAAAAGGTGCTTTTCGAACGATTACGGGCCTAATTGCCCTCTCCCCCTCGGCCACGACTATCTTTTGTCGCGGAGCAACCGGCTAATGAATTTTCCGATGATCGCGGGCTCTGCTTTGCTAATTGCTCGCCTCGTATCGGTGAATTTTTACTGGCTGTTAACGACTTGGTTGTCAATTTTTCAGATTTTTGTGTGCGTGTGTGCATACAAGAGATAGTTTCTTCATTTTTTCTTTTTTTTTCATTTGGATTTTGGGCTCTTTTTTTTTTGTTTTTTTACATGTAGATACGCAGTAAGAGAAACGTGTGCTCTTATTCGGCTAAAATGGAGAATCCAAATCCCGATATTTGACACTCGGACGGAGTGGTATTGAAAAATTCCCCAAAAAGAACGTTTCGGATCTTTGATGTTACTCGACCAAAGTCAACCAGGTTGAACGCGCTATGATGATAGGTAAAAGAAAAAAAAAAAATCACCTCGACTTCGATGACAGTGGTCATGTCGACGTGGGGCGCGTAGCAGAGCGCGAGCTTTTCGGCGCTCGGCGCCTCCGTGCGCGGCGGGAACATCCCGAGAACCTCCAGTTTTGCTAGCTTGGCGGGCGCCCAAGCCCTGGATGTACCCTCGCACTCGCACTAAACACCACCACCACCACCACAGCCACTACCACTATTACGAACAACAAACAACAATCAACGGCAACAACTTTTTTTTTCTCTCTCTCTCCACCTCTTCCTATATATGTGGCGGGAGCTATCGGACTCTCCCTTGTTGTTTCTTGTCAACTTTTTCTCTGGTCGTACCTTTCACACTGTGCACATCGCGAACAACAAGAACAAAAAGGACAGGGATGACATAGGGTTACGGGGAACAAAAAAAAGAGTAAGTAGAGCGATCGAGGATGAAAAGCCGATGCGCGCGACAGATCGGTATACAATGTATATGTACACGGAGCAGAGTAAGTACTCGCGCGCTCCGCTAAACCGGAAAGAAAGAGCCCGAAAGGCTGACTAGGTATGTATAAATATATATATAGTTANAGAGATGGAATACTAGCGAGGACGACCGCGCTCTCTCTGTGCGTTTTTTTGCCGTGTACTACACGGTACTCGGGAGGGAATAGCCATTCGCGCGTTGCCGACGACCCTCCGGTGGCCCTCCGAGATACATAGAGGGTGTGTACTGTTTGGTATATATATATATGTACTTGTACGTGCGATACGAATGCGCGCGGGAGCAGCGATGACGGTTCAGCGAAAAAGGGAACAGCCAACGTCGCTGAGTCCGCGGCGGAACAGCTGATCGCGCGTCATGGTCACAGTAGCGGAGTCGAGCCACGCGGCGTTAGCGCACGGGGGAGAGAGAGGGGGGGTATACACTGATTCGCGGAGGGGGGGGCGTCGGACCTCCTCGCACATGTACGTGTATACACACATGTGTTACATTCATGCGACTATATGGAGCGTATGGTACGACGTTTTATCGTGTACATATAGGTGCGTGTGTGCCGTACGCGTCGGAGCTGCCAACTGCGCGCTGAAGAGACGGCATGTCGTGGTATACGGTCGCGCGATATGGCCCCTCTTACCCAAGTGTAATAGTGTATAGGTACTTGGTTACACTTGGTTGCCTTCCTTCCTACCGGCGTCTCTTTCTCCCGGGCGGTACCTATGCCGCGTATGTGTGTGTACACGCGCTCGTTACGACCACCACCATCGGCCCGCCTCGGCCATCACCACCACTACCAGCTCGCTTTTTCTCTTACTTATGCCTACTATATGGGTGACTGATGCTGGGCGAACGCTTATTCCACTGCTGTATACATATATACATGTATTATATAGTACGCTGTACAACTTCTGTTACTAAGTGTGTATAGGTATATAACGGGCGAGTAAACAGAGGTGGTGGTGGTGCAAACGGCGCGCAAACGCAACAACGCGAGACGCGTTACTTTGGCTAAGCCCTCCGGTGTTCTACCATTGGACGGACTTTTTCGAGGCGTGTCGCTTTCACGCTTCTCTGCTCGCGATGTTTTTTTTTTTTGCTCTCTCGCCAGGCACGCGTTTCTCTCCTCCGATCTAAAGTAGTGCCGTTTTTTCCGTAATAGAAGTTATTCGCACTTACTCCCACCCCTCGCCCCCCATCCCAAGAACAACCCCCACTGCTGTATTGGTTCTATTTCGAGCTTTCGTGTGTGCTAGTAGTGCCATTTTCACCAACTGCTCATCTGAGATTTGCTTGAACATTTGTTTCCTCCGTTTGGAGAATATAGGAATGGCCGTAATCCTTTTCAGGACCATTATTAACCGTTTCAGCAGCTTTACATAATCGAGAAATAACCACAATGGGTGACAAATACTCCTGATTTAAGACCTTTCAAAAATGTGTGTTGAAATTGTGATGGGATATGGTGTACATGATGTATTATGTACCTCTTTTGTGCATCAATCATACACTCTATTCGTTTTTTTAATTCAATGGAACTAGCGGGGTGATTACGGTACATCGAGTTAACTGTTTGTCCAATGCTTACCCCATCAATATTACTTGTGATGCTTTTTGAAATGGTACAAGAATTGGAGCAACTCACTTGGTTTTGCAGTCAATATGCAGGAAATTAATTTGTGCCTTTTGGGCCCTTACTTACCAATCAAACGGAAACGTTTGTCCATCGATTTAGCAATTTTATTCCATACTGTTCGAGCGGACTTTTATGCGTGGGTGACATCAAAACTGACCATCTTTCGCGTCGACTTTCATAGTTCACCAATCCTAAGGTCTACATTTGTTTGATTTGCCACAAATTGTTGATCTTCTCAAGTCTTGAACATGGTATACATAACTGAACGCTTAAGTGCGAATTTTTTCAAATTTCAACACGTACATACTGTCCCATAACGGTCATATGTCCCTGATGTAATCTTTGCGCCATTTGTGGTGACGTTTATTTCCAGCAGCACACGAGTGCAATGAGTATTTAATCGTAGTTGCAACATATTTTCCTGCTGTTGAAATATTGTCGGAAAAATTTATTATTCCTACGTATGACGGGTTAGATCGGCGAATCGTAAGAAAAGGAATCATCAAAAACGTTGAAGTAAATCTCGAACCGACCGGCATTTTTCATCAATAAAAGTAACTTGTATTACAAAGAAATCGCAGAATCAGAAGTAGAAAATGGGATGTCCACGCCTATTATCCCACCAGGAATCGTTCGATTCGGCCATTCGTATGGTATGGGTACGGACGATTGGCCCATGCAAAGTTTTGAAAATATAGCTCGCGAAATGATTTTTAAACATGTCTCTCACGTCTCTCTCTAGATGTACAGAGGATCTTTAAACAAAAAAACAACCAACTCTCCTTCAGAAGAATACAGCCACCGTATCAATTAACGTTTCAACACTACTAATATTCGCCACGCATATATATATTAATCCTTAGCCCAAATGGAAGTTCTGATTGATCGGCCATTTAAAGAATTACCGGGGAGGTATACCTAATTATTCACGTACCCACCAACTCAATGCGCACAAATCACATGGTAATTAAGGCAGCGCAGAGGCGCGATTCCCATAGCCTCCCCGTACGGAAAATTGATTCTAGCGCGTTCCCCGCGCCTCTCCGCGACGTATAGTCCATTCACTGGATGTCCATTGTGCGTCTCATTCTTCAGCCCATTTGGACGCGCGAGAGCGAGAAAGATCCATCACCTGCGGGCGCGTCTTTTGTTCCCGTCGAGCTACTTCATCGGCTCCTCCTCATTAATCTCCGCGACGTGAAATCCCAAGAAAGCCTGTACGCGCAGGCCACGGAGTGCAAAAGAAAGAGCACAGTGAACTGTGCGAACGACTTGCATCCAGCAAAAAAAAAAAAAATACCAAAAATTGCGGAATCGTTTGCAGGTTTTGCAATTGCCATGCAAAAAATTGTCAGAGTATTATTTTTTTGTAAAAAAAATAAAATGTAGTACGTCCTGCGAGAATCTAATAAAACTATTATTTCGCCTCAACGGTAGAGTTTCTACTATTAAAATTATCACCAGTCGTTTGCAATTTAATTGCCAGTGCGTGTGAGGATCGCAAAATAGTCGAATTAGTTATATTTATTGAATAAATAATTATATTTATATACGAGAGTAAGTCGAGTCATCTTACTCCCACCCCAGGCCAGGGCGCATGCGCACTACACTCGAAAT
>NW_019379634.1:306872-334603 GCF_000648655.2 Copidosoma floridanum
CGCTTCTCTGCCCGCGATTTTTTTTTTTTTTGCTCTCTCGGCAGGCACGCGTTTCTCTCCTCCGATCTAAAGTAGTGCCGTTTTTTCCGTAATAGAAGTTATTCGCACTTACCCCCACCCCTCGCCCCCCATCCCAAGAACAACCCCCACTGCTGTATTGGTTCTATTTCGAGCTTTCGTGTGTGCTAGTAGTGCCATTTTCACCAACTGCTCATCTGAGATTTGCTTGAACATTTGTTTCCTCCGTTGGGAGAACATAGAAATGGTCGTAATCCTTTTCAGGACCATTATTAACCGTTTCAGCAGCTTTACATAATCGAGAAATAACCACAATGGGTGACAAATACTCCTGATTTAAGACCTTTCAAAAATGTGTGTTGAAATTGTGATGGGATATGGTGTACATGATGTATTATGTACCTCTTTTGTGCATCAATCATACACTCTATTCGTTTTTTTAATTCAATGGAACTAGCGGGGTGATTACGGTACATCGAGTTAACTGTTTGTCCAATGCTTACCCCATCAATATTACTTGTGATGCTTTTTGAAATGGTACAAGAATTGGAGCAACTCACTTGGTTTTGCAGTCAATATGCAGGAAATTAATTTGTGCCTTTTGGGCCCTTACTTACCAATCAAACGGAAACGTTTGTCCATCGATTTAGCAATTTTATTCCATACTGTTCGAGCGGACTTTTATGCGTGGGTGACATCAAAACTGACCATCTTTCGCGTCGACTTTCATAGTTCACCAATCCTAAGGTCTACATTTGTTTGATTTGCCACAAATTGTTGATCTTCTCAAGTCTTGAACATGGTATACATAACTGAACGCTTAAGTGCGAATTTTTTCAAATTTCAACACGTACATACTGTCCCATAACGGTCATATGTCCCTGATGTAATCTTTGCGCCATTTGTGGTGACGTTTATTTCCAGCAGCACACGAGTGCAATGAGTATTTAATCGTAGTTGCAACATATTTTCCTGCTGTTGAAATATTGTCGGAAAAATTTATTATTCCTACGTATGACGGGTTAGATCGGCGAATCGTAAGAAAAGGAATCATCAAAAACGTTGAAGTAAATCTCGAACCGACCGGCATTTTTCATCAATAAAAGTAACTTGTATTACAAAAAAATCGCAGAATCAGAAGTAGAAAATGGGATGTCCACGCCTATTATCCCACCAGGAATAGTTCGATTCAGCCATTCGTATGGTATGGGTACGGACGATTGGCCCATGCAAAGTTTTGAAAATATAGCTCGCGAAATGATTTTTAAACATGTCTCTCACGTCTCTCTCTAGATGTACAGAGGATCTTTAAACAAAAAAACAACCAACTCTCCTTCAGAAGAATACAGCCACCGTATCAATTAACGTTTCAACACTACTAATATTCGCCACGCATATATATATTAATCCTTAGCCCAAATGGAAGTTCTGATTGATCGGCCATTTAAAGAATTACCGGGGAGGTATACCTAATTATTCACGTACCCACCAACTCAATGCGCACAAATCACATGGTAATTAAGGCAGCACAGAGGCGCGATTCCCATAGCCTCCCCGTAAGGAAAATTGATTCTAGCGCGTTCCCCGCGCCTCTCCGCGACGTACAGTCCATCCACTGGATGTCCATTGTGCGTCTCATTCTTCAGCTCATTTGGACGCGCTAGAGCGAGAAATATCCATCACCTGCGGCCGCGTCTTTTGTTCCCGTCGAGCTACTTCATCGGCTCCTCCTCATTAATCTCCGCGACGTGAAATCCCAAGAAAGCCCGTACGCGCAGGCCACGGAGTGCAAAAGAAAGCCGAGGCTCCGCTGCGTTGTATTATCCTTGGAAGCACGACGAGGGGGGGGGGGGAGACGCGCGGTCTTAATTAATGTCGCTGACGCGCCACTCGCGCCTATATAGCTCGTATACGCACAGTAGCTTCGCATCGGATTATCGAGTTCCACTTGGAAGAGTTTAGTTTTTCGCACTGGAACGCGTCGTCGCGGGTACATTGCAGGTCGTGTCCGCCTGTCATTGGGAGAGATGGAATACTAGCGAGGACGACCGCGCTCTCTCTGTGCGTTTTTTTGCCGTGTACTACACGGTACTCGGGAGGGAATAGCCATTCGCGCGTTGCCGACGACCCTCCGGCGGCCCTCCGAGATACATAGAGGGTGTGTACTGTTTGGTTGTACTGGCAAGCGAATTTTGATGATGCCAGTGTGTCTTGTTAATCTTGTTAATCTTGTTTATCCCAAGTACAATAGTTGGTCGGATTTCTTTCTTTTCTTTTTTCACATATATACACCGTTAAACGAAAAACCAACGAAAAGCTTGTGAAAACCGTTTTAATTGATTCGAGCACAACTAAAGTTACAATTTCATCGATTACGGCGAGCACTGGGATTTTTTGTTACTTTAAAGTATAGAAACGATTTGAAAACGCTAGTAAATTTCGGGCCACTTCAACTTTATTCTAAGCCAAGCTATGTGTAAATACTTTGTTTAAAAGAGAGGCTACTAATATTTTTAGCACGATTTTTTAGGAACGTAAATTATAAACTAAGGGTTTTTCGTGAGACTTTATTGGATACAAAGCAGATCGATCTGGAAGCATTGCAGACATGGATTCCCAACCACTGGTAGATACGTGTTACTCAGAAACTTTTTTTTATGTGTTTATCTATTATTTTCTTTAACTTTCTTAATATTCCAGAAATTCCATTGCACGTAGAAAAAATAATACGAAACTATGGATTATAATCATAGCTTTAAAGAAATAATCATTCACTTGACTTTCTGAAGCTATTTGGTCAAAAGATTACTAAAATATTGTACTCGAGTATAGTCATTGGTATATATCATAAAAAAAGTGTTAACTGTTCACAATGCGATCGTGCCAAAGCATGTTAAATTGAAAATATTGATGAGAAAAACCTTTTTTTACATCAACAGTCTTTTTTTTGTTATCAAATACGTACTGTTATAATAATAATTATAAATAAGTAATTAAACACATCTTCGAGCCCTCGAAAAGATGTTGGTCGAACAACTCTTGATCAAAAGCGTGAGTAAGTAGAACGAGTCTAGCGCAAAGCCGACGGAACAGCAGCGGGCGACCGTAGCACCATATATAATTATGTAAGCATCCGTATATACTCGTACATTGGAGGCCTCCGCTATATTTTATATGTTTCATACAAGTATCATACGTTTTCCTCTGACTTTGAAATGAATCTGCGATAGTAGCCATATATATATATGCGTATAATATATTACAAGATGTTACTAATATTGTAGAGGAGTGGTAGAGAATCTATGGTTTGTTGGATGAATCAGGAAACAGTAGAGTAAAAGTTTTTTTTCACGCTGAATTATGTGAACAACTAAGTGGCAGCTGGTTTTTGACGCCGAGATAAAATTTTTGCACTTTATTTGTAGCCCAACATGGAGAGACATTTGGATCGACCGCTGTCCTATATACATAAGGCGAGCTCTCGCAAAATAGTAACAGCAGCTGTACCAAACCTCAGAGAGAGAGCCACCCTACTTTACTTTAGTACAAGCGTAGCACTAAGTTTTGGGAGAAAGATTCCCATGATGAACATAATCGTCATATGTACAGAATTCTTTTTTATAGCATACACTGTTAGAAATGTCATGAAGTTTAACACGATTTCATGCACGAGAGTTCATTAAATTTAATGCAAAGGTAACCTAATCATGTAAAGATGCACTTGTGCATTAATATTAATAAATACTGACTACAATTGTTACTTAAAGTTCTATGCATGGAAATTAAATTTTAAGTTATGTATCATTAGTCAATTAATGCACAGAAGCATTACGTTTAATAACTTTGTGCATTAAACTCAACCGTCATGTGCATTGAAAATAATAAATATTTAATAAAAAAGAAACTTAAAATTGTACGTCTGAGTATTAAATTTTGATTCACGTGTTACTTATCCAGTAATACATGGCAAAGTTAAATTTAATAAATAATGTCATAAAATTAAGACACGTGTTTATTAAAATTAATAAATACTTACGACAGTTGTTACTGAAAGTTCTATGCATGGAAATTAAATTTTAAGTTATGTATCATAAGTCAATTAATGCACAGAAGCNACGACAATTGTTACTTAAAGTTCTATGCATGGAAATTAAATTTTAAGTTATGTATCATTAGTCAATTAATGCACAGAAGCATTACATTTCATATCTAAGTGCATTAAACTCAACCGTCATGTGCATTGAAAATAATAAGTATTTGATAAAAAAGAAACTTAAAATTGTACGTCTGAGTATTAAATTTTGATTCACGTGTTACTTATCCAGTAATACATGGCAAAGTTAAATTTTATAAATAATTTCATAAAATTATGAGACGTGTTCATTAAAATTAATAAATACTTACGACAATTGTTACTTAAAGTTCTATGCATGAAAATTAAATTTTAAGTTATGTATCATTAGTCAATTAATGCACAGAAGCATTACATTTCATATCTAAATGCATTAAACTCAACAGTCATGTGGATTGAAAACAACAAAGATTTAATAAAAAAAACTCAACACTTTACATTTAGATATTGAATTTTGATTCGACTGACTAATACATGAATTTATCGCTACCATAATACATGGTAGCGATAAATTGGTAACAAAGGGCCGTATATTATAAAAATTTGAAAATTTTGTATATTTTTATTACACCCCCGTATTAACGCTGAAAAAGCCGCCACTCTGCCGAACGTTTTTTTACAATTATATATTTTTAAAAACAGAGTGGCGGCCATTTTTGGCGTACATAAGCGTTGCACATGAAGTAAACAGCACTCCTAATACTCACTCACTGACGCAAAAAAAATAATTTACCCTCCTTAAATTTACCAAAAATTGCCGCCACTCTGTTTTTGAGCATATATTATTAAAAAAAAAACGTTCGGTAAAGTGGCGGCTGTTTCGGTCTTTGTACGGGGATGTCCAAGCTTGAGGGTCAACTTGCGTCAAGTACTCTAATTTTGCCGCCAATGTCACTTTCTTTTATTAACTTTTTATCATCTATCCATTCGACCAGGTGGCGGCTATTTTGATGTTTGACACCCTGGAACTTTTTTTAAAACAACCTAACTCATTATCAATAATAGATATCCCAAAAATACTTCGGATATACACGAATTATGAGTTTTCCCAATATTTGACAAATTGGCGTCGATATTGCAATTTATCCACCCACCTGGCCCTAGCTCTTAGTCTACGACTGTTGTTCCGATCCCAATATTCCCAATACATATAAGCTATACTTCTCTCTCTCTCTCTCTCCATAGTCCATATATTATATGCAGATCCGTATACGCATATTTTGGTTTTACCCTCTTCTGCTGGTAAAGTAGCGACGGCGGCGACATAGTATACACTGTATACCATAGGATCCGTATTCCTTACTAATCTCTCTACAGTGAGCAGTGTGGCTCGAGCTACTTGTGCGAAAGGTCCCTTTGAGGCATTGTACTTTATCTGCAAAGCACAGTTATGGCCTCTTTTTCAGTCTTTTAATTCTGACTTTAAATAATACGTGTCCAAGTACTCAGGGTAAGTCGGTACGAAAACGAATCAGAATAATACACTAATGGCATTAACAGCGTGAGTGTACTTAAATCAAGACAATTTATATACAAGATTATAGTATACACCACGAGATTCAGTTTCCAGTAATTTGTATGACCACCATTTTAGAACGTGACAACAAAATATAGGTAAGTCGTTTTCGTCATCTAATTCTCCTTAATTAGTGCTGTTTAAATTTTGATTATATTTTTATATGAAAAAGATAGTGTTTGTATGCATATGTACATATTAACACATACGTAGTAAGTTCACACACATGTACTTTTCCAAAAATCATTTTCAATGGAAATATTGAAAGCCTGTATTGTACAACACTTAAGTATAAAATTATTAACATTAACGTACACAATACGACAGTGGTAAACCTCTCTCCCGTTTTCCAGCTTACAGATGCAAATGTGTGCTTAATAAACGATAACCACGTTCTTGCCTGTCTCGGCTCGTGTCTCGAGGTGTTGGGCTCGCGTGGCAAGCAAGTTAACCTATATGTACTCTAAACGTCGCGTTCTAAGTGCAAATACTTTACAATCCGGATCAACTCGCAAGTTTTAATTTTATGCAGCTCGTGGCGTTTGTGTCACTTGGCGTCCTTTTGCCTTGTTAAAACTAGCTCTGCGTGCTTGTTATAATCAAAAATTACATAGTCCAAGTTTTTTAACGCGTGTTTACGAGTGTGGGTGAGTAATTGTAGGTACTTGTGTATGGATGTGCTCTCTTATCAATCGGACCTAAGTGTTGAGAAAATCTTAACATTCACTCTAAAAATTTTCGTGCATTTATTGAATTTACCGGACATGTGCATTAAAAGTATTAAACATATAAAATTTTCAGTTAACATTGAATGTTGAAATATTAAATTTCAGTTACAGTGTTATTGGATGATTCATGCACAGTATAGGTAAATCGAATAATCAAAAACATAAACGTAACTGACATGTGCATTAAGATTATCAATATACAATTAAAATAATTACCACAAACACATAATTAGCTGCTGGTGCATAACTATCTTATCTGAAATCGACTCTTACGTTCCTTTTTCTACCGATATTTATTCGTAGAGAATACTTTTATGTTATTTTCTTTAATGCTAAGTAAATTTATTTAACTGATTGATAAAAAAAGCATTGAACTGTAGAAGAATCTACAGAAACTTAAATTTGCATGCAAAGTTCTGCACATATTTGTATGCAAGCATGGTGTTGCCCACATTATAAGCATGCACGTATACATCTACAACATCGGGTGGGTAATGTAAATTCTTAAAGTATTTACATAGAATTAATATTAACTTATGTAAGCTTTTATTATTTCAAGAAATTGTGTTAATTTAGCAATTTTAGGGTCAGAATTTGAATTATATGGAACCAAGATTTTTATATGAACCTCATCCTAAGAAAAGAAAAAACTGTGAAAAAGAACTCTCATGTTCGTTGTTAAAAAGCATTCATTTATTATTTTACATTTCTTGTTTTTAAAAGCAAAATTAAGAACTTTATTTTGCTTAAGTCACAAATGAAGTACGCTCGCACTATAGCAATATATTACATGAAAAATTTTTAAAACCAAAACTGTTTATCGTTGATAAAGCGATGATATTGTCTCCTTAAAAATATGACTCTTGGCCAAACATCCGCGGGAGAATCACTTACTTTCTCACCCCATTTTCCTCTCTTTTATTGAACACTCGAAATGTTTTTGGTAAGAAAGTAGGTGTTCCGGGTTCGGCTCTTTATGAACCAGCCGTGACATGACTTAGCACGGCTTCTATTTTCGTAAAAAGTAGCTTTTAGAGGTAGGAACGATAAAAATGAATAAGAAAATAGGCGAGCGTTTACAATGTGATACCATAACACAATATGTTTAGTGTGAATACTTTTAGTTTGAACCATGAAAAAGTAATGAAGGATTTTGTATATTTCTCACTTCTCGATTCTGTTTATTTAGTAATAGATGAATTGTATCTATACATAGATATATTGATGGCGTAACTAATTGAGTCAATGTTATTTTTTTTAATCTGTAGTAATAAAAAACATGATTTTTTAAATTGCATTTGCCTTTAAGCCTCGAAAATTTACTTGGCAAATGAACGATTAACTAAATTATTTGAGCGGGAGCTGAAGAGGAGCTAAATGACAGCAAGGATAAGCCGGGGGGGAGGGGGGTATGTGACTCACTTTTGGGGCATACGATTACATTATGCAATTCAAAGTAAATACGTATTCCAAAACATTTTTAATTTCAAAAATGAATATGAATGATATTAATTGATAACAATTGCACTATAAATTATAATTTTCTTTTTTTTATTAAAAAAACATTTTACAAAATGGTATGAAAGTGGCGTATGAGATCCAAAAAATTTTTATTGTAGACAAATCATTATATAAACTGCGATTGATCATTTTATAATGAAAATTGATGAATTACGTAGCAATACAAATAAATTAACTCAGTATGTATACAAACGTTTATAAAAAATTTAATGCAGAAAAAAACTTGAGAAAGTTACTTGCTGATTGATTGGGAGCCACAACTTGAGAATTGCAAAAACTTAACGATTTCACCTTATTTTGCAAGATGCCTATGGTTTGAAGGTTAAAAATTACTTAACAAATATAATAAATTCATGAAATCTTAGCATATTTCCTCGCCACCATTGTTAACACTGCAAAACATCGCCTTTTAGAAAACTTTACCAAATTCGTTAAATTTAAAAAAAATTTACATTTAATCCATCGATTTTCTTAAAAAAAGTTCTACTCACTGACTACTATTTAAAGCTCACTTAACGTTACAGAAAATACATACAGTAACCCAAAACTACTTAGGTCAATTTTGTCATTCTCTACTTAGAGACAGAGCAAGGTATCTTTTATTTTATCCATATTTACAGACCCTAACGTTAGTATTTATTAATTAACCTTTTTTAATGTTTTAAAAAAATATATACGAATAAAATTTTTTTCGTTTCATCCAATAAAAAATCAATAAAAACTTGTTTTTTAGTTTAAAAAAATATTTATGGTATAAATAACATAATAATCAAGTTAGTATTTATGGTTTTACTTTATTTGGAAGATAAATTTTTGAATGTTTGGGTACAATGATAAAGGCTCATAAACAAGATTCACGATATATATTTAAAAACTTGTATAACGATGACTACTGATGAATATTTAAAATGTCAATTCAATTTTTCGTTCAATACTTCAACTGGATGAAAAATTTTTTATTTCCGTTACAATGAGCCACATTTTGATATCATGCTTTTTTTAGTCGTGAAGAGTTTTTTTGACATTACGTTGATCTCTTTACATATTACTTTGACTAATTGTAAAAATGAAAAATGTGTTTCATGTTATTTACCCTATCAAGTAATAAGTATGCTTCATATTTTGCTTTACATTGTTATTTTGTCCAGTAATTAAATGGTGTATACAGCTTTCCTGTTTTATAAATATCACTGCAGCATTTTCATATATATTAAATCGTTATCTGCTGATTATTATGTCATTTTATACAATTGCAAAGTATGGAAGTATGACAAAAACTTTTGATAACCGCGTGTATACATGAATACGTATATTGTAGGTACTATGTTCTACTGCAACTTTTGTCAGCATCAAACGTCATCAATAAAGGCACACATGGAACATCGAAGTTTTCATAGAAATGTTACAAAATTCTATTATTGCGGTTACGAAAGATGCCACAAATTTTTTGGAAAAAATCATACTTAAAAACCCACTTAATTAGAAGTCACGGTTTACGATTAAAACAAGAACAAATTATGACCACATGTCCAGCAGATGAACAAGGGAAATTTGTATGTACTGTTGTGACATATCAAAAATAGTTTGACAATCATAATAACCTTCTGAAACATTTAAAAAATCACATTCGAAACATCAGAGGTATGTTAATAATTTTTTGTGTAAATGTAATGTTCTCAGTCAAAAGAAAGTATTACTTTTGCAGGAAAGTGTTTTGATGATGAAACTGCAAAGTTCAACGTTATTATTAAAAAAGAATTATCTATTCATGTAACCAATGCCGTAGACGGTATCTTGATCACGTTTTTATCTTACTACCTATTTGGGTTTTGCTACCCATCCGAATTGGAAAAAACATTGGAATTCATCCAAAGGTAAATTTTAATTACTAAAAGCATGTTATGAATGAAATTTGTATATGTATGTCTGCGCAATAAAACGCACGGAGATGTTGACGCTATTAAATAAAATGATTTTTAACTTATTTACATGATAAATATATTTCGAAAAAATACCATTTTTAATTACAAGTATAAAAGTTGTACTTCTAAAAACGTTACTGGTTCATATCTAAAAAGTATTAATTATTTAACTGTTGCTTACAGCAATAGCATATTTATTGTTTTTAAGTTTCAACCGAATCTTTTTTTTCTACATAGTTATTAATAAAAGTTTGTCTTTATTAAATGATTAAATTTTTCATTTAACAATATTATAATGGTATTTTGAAGAAATGTTAAGATTAAAAACAAAGTATGTAGACATTTATGTGAATTTCTAAATGAGTTAATAGACTTAAAATCAAGACTGTCATGGTCAGAAAACTAAAAAATTTTTTACATACTTTCAGATTATTTTTAAAAATTATTCCACCAACCGGAAGCAAACGACCATCAAATGCTAAAAGACGGCGTAAATCGTATGATTCTGCAGTTTTTAAGCTAGCCAAGCAATTAGCAGGATTTTCAAATGAGTTTGATGCAGAACAACATGAAGAACAAGATACCGTATAAAATTAAAAAAAGGGTATTTCCATAGTTATAATGATCTTACTTGAAATCAATACAAATGAAAATTGTCTTTATCAAGGAAAATTTTAACTTTTGGTCAGACTGAAATCAATGTGATTCTTTTATAACAATCGATAAATTATTCTTAATTTAAAATGCCAGAATGGCTTATCACATTGAATAGTAACAAAAAATGTACTTTTTATTCTATAGTCTACGTATCTGGTAAAATTAATCGATAGTGCGTAAATTAATGCGAGTAGGGATAATCCAACAACTTTGTAATAAAACGTAATAAGGTGCGTAGACAATGTTTTTTCTAAACTTTTATTCTGCGCACTAATTGTATTTGAAAAGAAAAAGCGATAAAAAAACGGTAGGATACGATCTATGTTTTTTTTTATTTACATCAAAGTCTTAAGTTAATTTTGCAAAGTCTGTATTAAATATCTTTGAAATTAGTTCTGACTTCAGAAAAATATATATATATTTTTTTTTTCAGACACTCAATAAGTTAGCAATAATTTCAAAAGCCAGAAAGAATTTAATAGTAGCAACACATGAACTTTTTAATATATAGTCTATGTACCTAGTAAAATTAATCGATAGTGCATAAGTTTGTACGAGTAGGGATTTTAAAAAAAACTTGGTGATAAAACGTGATTAGGTGCATAGAGAGTAATTTTGTGAAGACTTTTATTTAGTGTACTAGTTGTATTTGAAAACTGAAAATGATAAAAAAAAGTTCTAGGACACGATCTATAATTAGTTTAAATCAGAGTATGAGGTTAATTTTACATAACCTATATTAATCATCTCAAAAGTTAGATCTGACTTTAAAAAAATTATTTCTTGTAAGATGCTCGATAAACCACTAATAATTTTAAATGACAAAAAGATTAATTACAATAATTAGTCTCAATAAGTATACTTCGTATAATACAGTCTATGTATCTGGTAAAGTAATCAATAATGCATAAGTTTGTATAAGTAGGGATAATCAAGAGGCTAGGTGATAAAACGTGATTAGGTGCATTGGCAGTATTTTTCTAAAGACTTTTATTCTGCGTACTAAATGTATTTAAAAACTGGAAGTGATAAAAAAAGTGCTTGGAAACGACTAATGTTTATAACTATTTAAATATCTTAATTTAATTTTGTAAAGTATTTACTAAATATAATAATTTAATTGAACAAAAAAAGTGGTTGATGTATTTTATTATTGTGATTTCAAGTATATTTATTTCCTTAATGTAGAAAAAAATAATTAGGAGCATTTTTACAAGTACGTTTTGTCAATTGAGGAACATGACTTAATCTTGCACTGAGCTTACACTAAACGTCAATAAAATTATTGTCTATAATTTTGGATCCATGTACCTCAAGCTTATGTCAAGCAGTTTGAATTTAATAACTCAAAATAAAAAAAGTTAAAAAACATGTCTGAAATTTCAAAATGTTTTTTGAATTCTGGCTGATCCTGCCCATTTAAATTATTAGGTTTTTAGAGCATTTGCCCTGTATTTCCGTCGTGTCTATTAAATTTAAAGATTTGCAAGAAAAATATTTCGAAAGCGCGTGAAAAATCTTATATGTTTTTCCCTTGAAAGCAAGTAACGCATCTTAAAATTACACTGCTTTTCCAAAAATATTTTGTGCATTCTAATTATTAAAGTTAATGAAAATGTGCCTTATAGGTACGTCGTGTCTATTAATTTTAATTATTTGTATTAAAAATATTTCAGATGCGTGTGTCAAATTTCATACGTTTTTCCCTTAAAAGCAAGTAACGCATCTTAAAATTACACTGCTTTTCCAAAAATATTTTGTGCATTCTAATTATTAAAGTTAATGAAAATGTGCCTTATAGGTACGTCGTGTCTATTAATTTTAATTATTTGTATTAAAAATATTTCAGATGCGTGTGTCAAATTTCATACGTTTTTCCCTTAAACTCAAGTAACGCATCTTAAAATTACGCTGCATTTCCAAAAATATTCTGGGCATTCAAATAATTAAATTTAATAAAAACGTGCCTTATAGGTACGTCATGTGTATTAAATTTAATTATTTGTATTAAAAATATTTCAGATGCTTGTGTCAAATTTCATACGTTTTTCCCTTAAACTCAAGTAACGCATCTTAAAATTACGTTACATTTCCAAAAATATTCTGGGCATTCAAATAATTAAATTTAATAAAAATGTGCCTTATAGGTACGTCATGTGTATTAAATTTAATTATTTGTATTAAAAATATTTCAGATGCTTGTGTCAAATTTCATACGTTTTTCCCTTAAACTCAAGTAACGCATCTTAAAATTACGCTGCATTTCCAAAAAGATTCTGGGCATTCAAATTATTAAATTTAATGAAAATGTGCCTTATAGGTACGTCATGTGTATTAAATTTACTGATTTGTACTAAAAATATTTCAGATGCTTGTGTCAAATTTCATACGTTCTTCTCTTTAAATCAAGTAGCACATCTTAAAATTACACTGCATTTTCAAAAAGATTTTGGGCATTTAATTGATTAAATTTAATGAATATTTGCCTTATAGGTACGTCATGTGTATTAAATTTAATTATTTGTATTAAAAATATTTCATTAGCCTGTGTGAAATTTGCTTTCAAGCCATTTGCATTAAATTTAACACGAATATATCTAACAGTGTGGCTGCTTCTTCAACCCGAACGTGAAATGGCTCTTTTTTGAAGCCAAATTTGATTTGACTGCTTTTTCAACCCGAATTTCGAGTTGGCTTCTTTTTAACCAAGTATCTGAGTTGGCTCTGTCTTTTACCGAGCCGTCGACATGTCTCATTTTCGTTGTTCTAACGACTTTTTGACCGATATTTTTTGGTGAAGCTGTAGAGTAGGATTAAAGAAACTAAATTCAACCAAAATACATCAGGCGTACGGGCAAAAATACTTTTTTTTGGTATTTGAAAATTCAAGTGTGCAAATCTGAAGTAAATAGTAGCGCAGTCACCAAGGCTTTGTCTGCTTTCTCAAACTTACCTTGTCGCGCTCCCACGTGACTTGATAACTGGATTTAAAATTACATTATAATCCTGAATTTTATTATAAAAAAAATCCTCTGGCTAAAAACTATAGATATTTAAATTAAATTGCTTATGTAAGAAAAAAATCAGGTGTGGATCTCAGGACCCACAACAGATGTGAAACATTATAGAATATGTTGTTAAACTCGGTAATATGTGATTGTCTAAGATGAAAATAGTAGTTTCCGTCAGATAAGTGCCATCGTCTCCAGGTCTATTTTGCGGCCCGACGGACCTGCAAAACGGGGCCTGAGGGACGTAAGGCAGCCACGGAGCAATGGCGCTTATGTGGCGAACCCTATTATTTATCGAGCGTACACCAGACTCTCAAAAACGCGCAAGGTATGAAAAGTATTTGTTTTTTTGATTCTAAAGAATCTTCGTTTTATATTTTTACATTAAGAAGAATGTATCTTGATAAGTAAATTTTATAGATTAGGAAAAAGCAAATTTTGTTTACATTTTTTTTTGTTCATTAACATATAAACAACGAGATCGAGAAAGAATAATAATAGACGGCAAAGAGTATATATACTACCTACCTACTTATAGGTAGATACATTAGTTTAACAAACGTTTATGTGCATTACTTTCTCTGTCTCTCTATCTCTTTTCGGATTCGCATACCTGTTTACTGTGCGTAGTTGTGCACGTGCGCGAATTTCGTTGGGTTGGCTCTTTACTAAAGACAGGTTAGAATGGAGTTTGAATCAACACACTTGCAAGAACCCGGAAAAATTGTCCACTGTGGTAAAATATTTATATTTTAAAATCATCCTGATCACAAAGAATAAATTTTTAAAAATGCTGACAAAAAATTATACTTATCCTTATATTAGTTAATCATATTCTACAGGCACAAAATATTAAAAAAAGCAATGAAAAAGGCTTACCTGTATGAGTACTATGGAGAGAGAGAGAGAGAAAGAGAGAGAAAGAGCGAGTCCGAGAGCAGACGATCAATGGCTCTTTCTATCTTGCTTATTTTTACAGGTACTACCAAAATGCCTTTTTTATTTTTTTCTTAACCTTTTGAGCTAGTTAAAACAAAATTAAAAATGCCTATTGATAGAAAATTTTTTGTTCTACACGCTGGTATTTTTATTTTTTTATGTATCAAACCGTTAAAAGATGTAAGCAAAACTAACTTTTAAACACAATTTTAGACAATTTTGACATTGATAGACCACTCAAAAATAATCATAACTATTTCTTTTGAAATCGGCGGGCTCGATTATACATATCATAAGAAACGCCTAATTATAGATCAATTTTCTGATTCAGAAGTTTCTCGGTTGGTGTCCATAAATAATAAGAACAAAGATTGGATTGGCGTGCTGCATAGCATAATCGAAAAGATCCCCGACTACCAATCCTAAAGATGTAGTTCGAATCTGTAAGCTGCTTTCAGCGAAATCTAGTGTATTTATTTTTATTTTTACAGTTTGGCCTTGTAATATCCACTTTTTCTTTTCTTCTTTGACTTCACCTTTGTTTGATTTAAAGAACTTGTATTGATCTTGGTTAATTTCACCTATAGTGACTGCATTTTGTGGCGAGAGAGCCATTTTGTATTTCAACAGGCTCACTGTAAACATTTGTATATTCTTGATAGGCCAGATGGAGTTTTTTTACCCTGAGGTCATTAATAAAAACCTTTAAACCTTTAAACCTTCTATCACTCTCACTTATTTAGTTCAAAAGTAAATACAAACAAGACATCCAATGATCTGACGGTTGATAAACATCAATTGTAATGGAGCGTGCCCGGTTGGAATTTGTAAATCGCAGTACCTATAGTGATACGACCGTCGATAAAAACACTGTCAAGTTAAAATTTTATCAGTCATAAGAACTTTCGCCAGGTGAAGCCACAGGTCAAGGTCACACATTAACTAAACAAGGTTGTCCCAGGAGATAACGAGCCAAAAAAGCCAGACGCACAAGTCACACCAGATCAGCCAATACTCACCACTAATCTGAACATTAGCACTTGCTCGGAAAAAGGCAGTCAACAAAGGTTAGCAGCCGACGTCCTGCAACCTCCCGAAACAACAGCAGCCTGGAACAATTTTCCGCCTCCAACCAGGATGTCGTGTATGTGCACAGAAGGCAGCTCCTTATTTGAGTAGTGGAGACGATACTCCGCAAACCCGCAGAAACACCAAATCGGGGTGATAAAACGCTGATGGCAGTCACCGAGGTTAGGGCAGTACCAGAAATCAAGAAACTTTGTCAACGGGCACCAGGAAGACACGAACACCAAAATGCGAGGTGAGGGCTTGTCCTGGACTCCGAGGAATGTGTGCCAACTGGAAATCACTCTAACGGAGGTATAAATATACAAAAAACTAATCAAAATCTGGAGCGGAAAAATTTGCTTGTGCACAGCTATGAACCTGCGAGAGGTAAAGAGAGAGTGAAAGTACGTTATCCCCTAAATTTGATGTTCATATACGAGTTAGCATACTGTTTATCAAATAATATCCTGATTATGACGAAAAATCTATTGTATGTTCAAAATGAACAATTATTAGAAAACTCAAGGGTTTTGTGATAATTGTAACTAAAATAAGTATATCTTAGCAAAAAAGAGTCGGACTTTGATGATTTTTGTTTCCTAGAAATTTTTGTTTCTATGTGTAATTCAGGCATAAAAAAAATTGAAAGTATTAATGGCCTACAAGAAAACTAAGGAAAATTTGAAAAAAAAATTTTTGTCACCATTCTCCTAGTAGTCGCATCCAATTATCGCAAGCTGTATTTGAAGCCTTCTTCAAAGAACTTAAAACAGTACGATCCATTGGTTTTAGCTTGTGAGTCCAGTGTGGGGGGACATGTCTCCAAGACGAAGACGCGAGTTAAGTAACACTAAAGTCATATACTAAAGTACATGACTTCAGTGTCGCTGAGCCCACGGAGCCTCGCGATTGTTTGGCCATCTACTGAAGCTTGAGACAATCTTACAGACAAATTGAGATGGCGTTTCATGAATAGTTGTATCTATACCTTCCTGCCATTTGATTATCCTCCAATGATACTGGAAACATTTTATGATTTTCGTTGGCTAATAAATAGGCTAATCTTTTTGTCTCTTTTGTGATCAATTCACACTTAGATGCTGCACTTGTCAATAAGTAGTCACATAGTTCATTTAATCATTTTCTGTGACAACAGTTGGACTAGCATACCCAACAGACGCAGTTTTTTCTGTAGTGACCATTCCGATATTCCTCTTTCTTCTCAATATGACTTTACAATGACGTGTAATTAAGGTTATAACATATTGTGGCTTTCCTTAAACTTTGACCTCTTGATGTCACTTCCTTAGAAGCCAATTTATATATTTCGACTCTAGACGTGTCTTTATCAGTTTTTTTTGTATATTTGTTAGACATTTTAAAACAAAACGATAATAATTTACTACACCCTGCTCTGTACACTCGAGGCACTTTAAATAAGTCGGAACGATTGGACTACATACGGTCAATGATGTTCTGTAACCTATAATATAACAAACATACTGTCACTTAACAGGTAACTTTTCATCGTTTACAAATATAAAGTGCTTCGAGTGTACCACCTCATATTATTGCTACAAAAAAACAAAACAGTAGACGAAACGTAATTTTCTACGCCGAGAAGAGTTATGACAAGGTATCACAATTCACCTCAATTCCAAAAATCATGCACCTGGCAAAAAATCAATTCGTAACCTCAAAACTCTAGGCAGATTGTAAAAAACAACATTGCGCAAGGAAACTTCATATGGGGTGTTTTCCGCAATCGTCACCAGCAAGTAATTTAAGGTTGCGCTCTACGTTACCGTCAGGTCAGTAAGCCAACTACCTTGAATTAAACTGGCGCTCTATTCCGTAATCTGGCCAGTTAAAACAGCAGACGACAGTCAATAGCGATAAAATCTTCACTTTTTTCTCGACTTTCACGTCGTCTGCTGTTTTAACTGGCCAGATTACGGAATAGAGCGCCAGTTTAATTCAAGGTAGTTGNAAAACAGCAGACGACAGTCAATAGCGATAAAATCTTCACTTTTTTCTCGACTTTCACGTCGTCTGCTGTTTTAACTGGCCAGATTACGGAATAGAGCGCCAGTTTAATTCAAGGTAGTTGACTTACCGACCTGACGGTAACGTAGAGCGCAACCTTAAATTACTTGCTGGTGACGATTGCGGAAAACACCCATGTTAAGGTCAGTCTGGAGATAGTCACAATTTCCTACCTTATCGGTAAGGTTACTCAAATTGCAAAGCTTTATAACACTATTCATGGAGCAACTAGTTATTTTATCGATAAAATAAGAGTAGATGCACATTCTTGACACATCAAAGAACAAATCAAGCCCACACTTGGCAAAATTGATTGAGAATTCAAGGCAAAAAGTAGAAAATCAGATGTTGGATTAATAAGATGTAAAATCATGTGTTGGATTGATAAGACGTAATCTGATTTTTTACTTTTTGCCTTGAATTCTCAATCAATTTTGCCAAGTGTGGGCTTGATTTGTTCTTTGATGTGTCAAGAATGTGCGTCTACTCTTTTTTTTTCGATAACATAGCTAGCTGCTCAATAAATAATGTTATAAAGCTATGCAATTTTAGTAACCTTACCGATAAGGTAGGAAACTTTAACTATCTCCGGACTGCCTTTAACACACTATAAAAACAATGGAATATAAAAAAAGAGAAATAAAAAACGAAATAAAAAAAAAACATAAAAATGAAAAAAGAAATGAAATAAGAGAAATTACAAAATAAATTTTAAAAATTGAAAGAAACAAACCAGGAGGTTTAAATAAGTCATAGGACCCACGGTAAGTACGAAGTTTTTTAAACATGAGATAAGTGCCAAAAAATAATTAAACACGAGATGTGTGTCAAAAAACATCATTAAATAAAGAAACACAATTTCTCAGATAACAAAGGGGTCCCAAGACCCATAGGAAGAACGAAGCTCTATAAGAATAAGGACAGCATTTATGTAGTTCAGTAAAACAAAAACTTGAAGAACGAATAAAAAAAATTTTTTTTTATTAGTTCAGTACTCACGATGGTTGAACTTCGTAAGTACTATATTTATGCAAGATGTACTCATGAAGTTCAACCATCGTGAGTACTAAACTAATTTTTTAAATAATATTATGATATCAAATAAATGAACAATTATTAACAATATCTTATGTATACAAGTAAAGTTTAGATTAAAGCCATGGTACGACGTGCTAACAAGCTGGCCAGTACAAGACTGTGTGCTTTCATCTTCAATAGGGTAGTATTACATCATTACATGGCAGTGAACGTCGCCACAAGACGCTCATCACACATAGGTTTTTTGATAGATATCATTGAAAGGTGCATTCGTTATAGCATAAAAAATATCCACAAAAAATTGCAAATTGTTTAACTGTACCGTTTTTTTTACGTTTAATTTAAAAAAAAACTCAATTTATTATTTATTCTTATGGAAAAATCATGTAAAATTAAGTTTATAAGGCAATGACCTGTTGAAAGTACAAGTTGTTTTTTTAGTAAAATAAGAAAGAAAGGGTAAAGATTTCGTAAAAGCGCATGTATAGGTATATCTGTATGAAAAAAATAATTTCCAGCGTTGCTACATGTTTGCGCTCCTCCTACATCTCTAAACTTTCCCCGCGCTAACTGTGATGAACGTTTTTAACTCAAAAAAATCACCTTAGTCTCGAATACAAAAANATTTCAAAACCATGACTTGCCGCTGGCAAGCTATACTCAAGCTATATATGAAACTCCAAGAAATTTGTATAAATTTCAACGCAAGCACCCAATCACATACCTTAATAGCAACGCATTATTAACGCACTCAATCCTACGCGTACCCCTGATTAACCGGCAAATTTTTTCCGCATACCTGCAGTCTATACGTTATCTATGGAGAAACAATGCATAAAACGTGCATTCTATAGAGGCCTATACACACGCTTACAACAGGCATACGCGTAAAATTTTATGCAAGCAAAGGCGTGTCCCTAAAAATCCGCATGTTTTGCCAACATAAGGACGTAGGTATATACTTGCGTTTTATAGTTGACATAAAAAGGGCCTATCCGAATTCATCCCCGTTGTGATAGGATCTTATACAAATTACCCGAAACTTATAGAAGGAACATATTATAATAACCGACGTTGTCAACGAGTTCTGTGACTATATATTGAAGAATTATATAATGAATGATTCGCCGTACCCACCAATTATGTGGGCAAAATATTCATCGTTCCTATGTAGAACAACAAACGGTTGTGACTCATTTCACTCTTACATCAATAGTATGTTTAATGTCCCTAATCCAACTCTCTTTATTTTCTTAAAAGTAATAACAGACATTCAAACAGAAATATACATTAAAATGAGAAGTGTTGGCCAACAAGCTACTTAAACAAACTGAAACGAAAGAAACATTTTTACTAAAAGAAATTCTGAGATAACAGCGAGAGACAACTTTAACCATAGTGTAGTAAATATAACAAGAGAGATATGTGACACGATTTGTAGACATAAATCAAGAAAAAATGTACTTACCACTTTATTAATCACTATACCAAATACATATTTTTTTTAAGAACGCCAGTTTTGTAAATAAACTTCCAGTCCGAAGCCTGAGAATCAGTGCGAATTTTTGGATGTGCAATGAAAAGTACGACCGAAAAAATATTATTTAAACAAGGAGAAATTCGGAGAAGGAGTTAAGAAAAAGTTGTAACGACTCGGGGACGAATTTGGTAACAGATAAGTAACACCTTATCGACTCGGGGACGAATTCGGTAACAGATAAGGAAATACTTAATGACCTGGGGACGAATTCGACCATACTCATTACTTTGGGGACGAATTTGGCAATCCTGCATAAAAATGATAGCCAATATGTAATGGGTAATTTGAAAGACAATCACAACATTTGGTTGTTTCCTGCGTAGTTACTTACATACATGTAATTATCTTATATTATCTTATCTTACTAATATATAAAGCAAGGTCGCTAAAACCGTTGTAATCGCTAACCTCGTAAACTACTTAACCGATTTGGCTGAAATTTTTCATACTGACCGAGATGGTTTTCGCATAGTTTTTTTCTTGAAAAAGTTAATAACAACAGCGATAAATAAGCTTAAAGTGTTGCTAAATGAGCTAGCTTCGCGCTTTAATTCAGTAGGATCCGCTAGGTGGCGTCGATTCAAAATTGAAGCCACCCGCAGTCAAAGATAGTGAAGAGTAGTTATAACATGCCCCATCGAGTTGTCGTTTATCGAATTAGTTTATCGGCGCTTGGTAGTACACTACGAACGAAGTTGTTAAAACAGGTTTTTACCCCGAATTATCACCAAGATAACCGAGCGTCATGGAAAAATGGCGTTCGGAACGTCAATGTCTCCGGGGGAATACCATGCAGGAGACGTATCTAGCCAGAGCACAACCTGTTCCAACACTTTAGAGTTTTGGGGCTGTTCAACCATCCGGCCTGGAGCCGTCAGAGAATTTCCTACTTCAAATGTCAGCCAGGAAAGACAGGCCTGAAAAGTACGGGCAGCCAGCCACAACGACCACCTTTTTAGAGGTTGTCCCAACGGCATACCTACAGAGAAGGTATACTTCAGGCCCACTTTCCCAACTAACAATGAGCGGTTGGTTATCCGGGGAACGACCTGAAGACGAGATATCTTTTGGTCAGCAGCGTATTTCCCTCCAGCACATTCTCCATGTCTAAAGACTCCAACGGTAAGAGTCAAGCAACCCGCGGCCGGCTTTCCATCATCAAGAATAATATTAGGAAATCGCTGTAAGTATCACCGCTGACTTTTTTCAGGGCCATAAATATTTACGTTCCCTACTTAACCATCAATCTCATTGGTTTTTTTAAGGGCCACCTAAGTTTAAACTACCTTGCCAACAAATACATGTTTACTACCATTACTGGAAACGATTCGTCGACTAAAAGACTATGTAAAGCCGGCCAAGTCAGTCATTCACTAGCAGACGTTACGAGCGGACTTGTTCATCTCAAGGCTGGAAACCCCGATGACGGATGACCCTAAATTACATTACTCTTCATATAAGCATGTAACCAGGAATCACCGATCCTCTCCAAGATCTGCGCTAAGAGAACCTAACAGCTGTGAAAGAAAAATAAACTTGAGCCAATGGGCAAGCGTCACGAACAAATTTCTCCACCTTAGATCACCAAAACAATTGAGTCTGCAAAAAAAGAAGGTGCTTTAGACACCAACATCTTCGACGTTATACCAGGAGACGTCGGGAAAGAGCTCTACAACTAGCTCCAATGCTTCAAACGCTGTAGTTTCCCTGCCGAACAGTGTAGTGCTACAATAACAGGTTAGAGAAGATCACCCAGCAGAGGCAATCACGTTTGCTGGAAACTTCAGTCAAGAAAGAGTTTATTTAAGAAGCTCACCGGTCTTTTTCAGGGTCATCGGACTTCGAACTACCCTACCAACAAATATATTATAACCTAACAAAGTTGAAAAAAATAGTCTTGAGGGCTCACAAAGTCTTAACTATGCCAAAAGTCGCAAGAAGTCAAATGGAAAGGAAAACTTCAAATGTGTCTAATGAATACAATTTTAAGCGTCAAGAAAATGACGCTGAACATTTATCGAGATGAAAGCAGTATCAAAATCACTAAATAAAGAATTTATTCAGTAAGGGGTAAGCTTATCACAATAACCCTTATAGTAATCACTTGAATTTTCCAGATTTTTAAATAGGTAGAATATGTATTTGTATTTTTGTGGCGATCAAAACATAAAGATTGAGCTTCAGGACTTTGTAGCTCTGGTAATGAAAATGCGAAATAAGCAAAAAAATTTTTTAACTATAGATTTTTCGTGAGTCTTAAATCGTTACAGCTTCAAAAAATAGCCCTCTTTGTCGACTATACGGGAGGAACTGCAAATCAATAGCCTTTTAGGACCAACGACTATATTATGGCGTAAGGAAGACACGTTATTTTTCAGTATAATTATATTTTTTTCACTTTTTACAGCTTATTTATTGACCAAATAAACTGTATGAATTCCAAACAAATATGTTTTTTATAAAAAGATTTTTTTTCTGAGAAGTGTCTAGAATACGTGTAAAATTTTCAACTTTATTTGTTTAACTCTACGTTTTAAAACACTGTAGTGTTGAATTTGGTGAGTCTCGGGCAAAGCCAAGACGGGGGGCCCTAGTTATGTATACTATTTACAGGTATTAATTTTATTCACATTGTTAGGTTTTATTAGGGAGATGGTTTCTTTTTTCCTACAATCTTAAACTGGCAAGACTGAAGAGGTTTTTTACGTATATTAAGTCCAAATAGCCTACTATTAAACATCAAGATATTTTATTTATATTTATTTATCGATAATGTATATTGCAATAACCTTTATCTTTTTCTAAAAATTTAAATTCCGTTGAATATAGAGTTGCATAGATACACCACTAGCTACTAATGCACGCTTGAACAGTCGTTGACTCGTTAACTCTGGGTAACAGTAACATCTGAGTGGTCAGATACTGGTAAAAAACCAAATTTGATTATGCAACCCATTTTAGAGTTCAGAATTATTTTATTGATGCCTTACTAAAGAGCACTCATGGATATACATCTTTTCCATCGAAATGATAGCCACATAAAACTTATTACCTTTAGTTGTCTGCTAAGCATTGTGTCCACGTTCCAACTACCACCAGTACAACTAAGTTCAACAGTACATATATCCACAAGGATATTAATCACCAAACAATGTGCAATAAGAAGTTGACAAGCAACTTAGAATGGCAACTCTAGTGGATTGTATCGTAAAAGCCTTAAATTTCAGTAGTTTCCGTGAAGGTAACAAGGCAATAGATGTGACTAGTTACTATAGTACTTTTATTTGATGAAAGATATTTGCTTAGGATAAGCTACTGAAAATTTTAAGAGTGAAAAATTTTAGTTCATTTAAACTATGTTTTATTTTAATAGACGAACTGGGGGTATCAGCAATTATTAAAACACCCAGCAGAGCATCAACAGCACAAATCAAAAGTCTCACTAAATCTGCATAGTATCGGGGGATATATGGCTGACTAGTTATCTGATCTGAATAGAGAGTACGTAAGTACAATACACTTGGAGCTACTACCTCCGCTTTTCGAAAAGCAATCTGGAGCACGCGAGAGCTAACTTGCTGTTACAGAGCAAGGGGGGATGACCGCTGAGTGTGTGTGAATAGAACGGTGGACCCCTAAAGATATAACAGCAGCCTATCTTTTGTTTTTGTGAGAAATATCTGAGGAGCCGTCTATACGCTTGCAGGCCAAACGCACTGCACGCTCGTGCGTGCGCCCCGTGTAATCGCCTCGTGATCTGAGAGCTAAAGCGATTGCAGCAACAGCAGAAGCAGTGTGCATCCACTTGCGTGCCTGTAATACGTATGGTTTAGCCTCCTTAGAGTGCCGGTTAACAGGTGGTAGAGTACAACCGTCTAACCTTTCCGAAAGTCATTCGGCACACTTTAGAAAGCTCTTGAAGCAAGATCACAAAGTAAGACCAGCAGGATCATCTGGGGTATTATAAGTAACAAAAATAGCAGCGGTTTAAGTTTACGAAGCAAGTAAGTAGGTACAAAGGGAGTTACTATTCGGGAAAAACCTAAAAAAATTATTGTCCCATTACCAATGAGCTGCTGCATAAGAATTTAAATAAATCATGTATTTAGTATTCATGTGAGTTGATTGTACCGTCCCAGAGAAGAAAGTCGTTAAATGCCATTTTCGGCGAAAATGAGTTTTTGATGTCAATCAATTAGTAAGGTGATTTCAAATTTAACTGTGTTTGTAAAAATTATGAACAGTTTTTTAATTATTTGTAATTATTTATAAAATGTTACTAAAGTTAGAAAAAAATTTGATCTAGTATCGAAAAAAGGGCGAAAGTAACATGAAATTTGGAATTTACGTCGGCAAGAAGGCGTAAGAGCACTTGATGCCCTTTTTACTTTGTAAAGTCAACGAGAAAACGCATAAATTCCAAAATAAAAAATCGTTGTGTACTTAAGGAGGTTTTTGCTCTGAAAGTAGCATGAGCTGGGGCTTTGCCTACAAAAAAAAGGCCGTAAGTGCCGAGCAGATGATGACTACAAGTGTGATAAACATCTGATTTCTCACGTAATGGATTCTTTATTTATCGAAGTTGACGCTGCTGTTTCAATCTCGATAAATGTTCTGCATCCATTTTTTGACGCAAAAAATTTTAAATATCTGAAGCATTTGAAGTTTTTCTTCCAATTCGCTCTCTTGTGTATATAAGACCGGTGAGTGACTCTAAAAAGGACCGGTGAGCTAAACTCTCTCATGACTGAAGATTCCAGCAAACGTGACTGCCTCGATACCTCAGGGTAATCTTCTCTGGCCTGTTGTTGTAGCACAAGACTGATCGTAAGGAAAACTACAACGTCTGAAGCGTTAGAGCTAGTTATAGAGCTCTTTACCAATGTCTCCTACTGTCACGCTGAATACGTTGGTGTCTAGAGCACCTTCTTTTTTTACAGTCGTTTTGGTGATCTAAGGTGGGGAGATTGGTTCGTGATGCTTATCCATTGAAGACTGTCCCATTTGCTAAAGTTTATTTTTCCTCCATAGCTGTTATAGATTCACCCTGCATAGACCTCGGACAGCATTGATGATTCCTGGTTAAATGCTTATAGAGTCGAAAGAGTAATGTAATGTACGATCGTCAGTCGATGAGGTTCCCAACCTTGCGACGAACAATTTCGCTCGTGACGTCTGCCAGTGAATGACTAACTTGGTTTAATAGTAGTCAGCTTTATACAGTCTCAGTCGATGAATCGTTGCTGAAAACTGTAGTTAACATGTATTTGTGGACAAGGTAATTTAACGTTCGGTGGCCCTAAAAACAGCGGATGAGATTGATGGTTAAGTATGTAACACTGTTTCTTTACCTGCAAATGAAGAAAGGTGCTGACCGCTGCCAAATCTCGATCACGTTTGTCATCTTTGTCCCTCTCACCTCTTGGATTTTTTCTCCTGAAGAAAGGGGGATTAGCGCGGAAGTTCTTCCGTTCTACGGGGAGAACTATTAATTCAACACCCAAACAAATACCCTCAACTATTTCTTTATTCTATCACTTACCCTAATACACAGTATCTCGATACACAATACACTACACTATGCTTTACATCGTCATCTGGACTGCGCTGCAGCGACTCCACCTCACATCACGCGAGCGGCGAGCGCACGCCCACCACATCCGGCTCGTCCTGGACCAGGAGGGGCTTCTGCTTGTTCCAGACCCATGCTACTATACACACACTCACACTCCGTCCTTAATCCCGCACACTACTATATTTTCTCTCTTACTCTTTTTCTATGGTTCACTCTAAAAAGCTACACTCTCTCTGTCATCCTCTCTGCTATCTATTCCCACACACGACAAAACGCGCGATCAATGGCAACCCTCCCGAACATGCACCTCGTGGTCTCTCGTACACTTCGTCTCGTCAACCCAAACGCTACCTCTCCCTCTCTCTCGCGCACTGTCTATACTACACTCTCTCTCTCTCTCTCTCTCTATCCTCACTTCCTGGTCAAAGGTCCGCGAGTCCAACCCTGCGCGATGTCATCTGGGGTCCTGGAGCGGGTTGTTCATCTTACGAATCCGCTCTTTCTCTTCTCTCTTACCCTCTTCTTCTTGTCTCAACGGCTTCCGTAGTCCTCGACCTGGAGACCTCGTCTTCCGAGAAAAACACAACAGCTGCTGGACTCGCGTGTACACTTCTCTCTCTATTCTCTCAACACTCTACGCACCTACTCGAAAACTCTCTGAACTCTCTCTCTCTCTCAACTCTCGCCACAAAAACCGAAGCTCTCGCTGCTCGCGCTTAAGCGTACAGCTCAGCTCGAGGTTCTACTCCAGACTGACTCACGATCTCTCGCTTGAGCAATGGCCGCCACCACTACTGCTGCCACGTATCTCCCCTCCTAGTCACTCTCAACATAGCAGCTGCTGTGTGTCTCGGTAGTCACGTTCGCATTTTCTTTGTCCTTTTCCGCTGGCGCTGCTGTGTCTCTGCATCTCAGCTGGTTGTCCGTTGGCGTCCTCTTCTCCTCCTTTCAGCGTATATACAGCTTCCGAAAAACAAACAAATTCGAAGAAGCTTAGACTTTCTGTTTTTTGTACATACGTTGCATCAGCGAGAGCATTTTGAAATATGGAGGCCATTTTGCCTCGTTACAAGTAGGGAATGTAAATACTTATGGTGGCCCTGAAAAGGACCAATAGTGATACTCTAGCCATTCCTTATTATAATTCTTGATGGTAAAAAGCTAGCTTGTGCTGCGCGGGTAGTTTGACTCTAACCCTTGAAGTCTTTAGGTACGGAGACCGTGCTGGAGGAAAGTTCGCCTCTGACCAAATAATATCTCGTCTTCCAATCGTTCCCTGGATAACCAACCGCTAATCGATAGTCGGAAAAGTGGGCCTGGAGAATACCTTCTCTGTGGACATGCCATTCGTATGAACCACTAAGGAGGCTGTTGTGACTGCCTGAACTCAGAATTATTTTATCTGACTTACTGTTGTAATATAATCTGCTCTGGTAACAGCACCAGTTCAGTTAGAAGAATGGTCATAAAAACCCCAAATTACTAGAGAAAAGTGTGTTTTGGCTAGACATCTTCTGGTATTTTGCCAGAAATGTTAGCGTTTAAAACGTCCTAGGATTGGTGGCTACTCGTTAATCACGATGGTTCAGGATGGAATTTGACATAAGTCACTCGCCCATTCGAAAACAGTGTCATCGGTAGCCGGGATACCCAGCTGCACAACCTCTAACTCTAGGCTACTCGATCTATCGGTGAACGACTGTGTATTTGGCACGTTGCTCAACTTTGAGCTTATTTATTGCTTTTGTTAATAATTTTTCCAAGATAAAAAAAAAACAACAAACCTGGGGGGGATAAATGGGTCATGGGACCCACGGTAAGAACAAAGTTCTTTAAACATGAGATGAGTATAGACACAATTTCTTAGGTAACAAGGGGGTCGCCAGACCCGTAGGAAGAACGAAGCTCTATAAACGTAAGTACTGCATTCATGTAGTTCACTAAACAAAAACTTGAAAAACGAATAAAAAAATAAAATAAAAAAAATAGTTCAGTACTCACGATGGTTGAACTTCGTGAG
>NW_019379634.1:338848-365279 GCF_000648655.2 Copidosoma floridanum
AAATTATTTCGATATAAGAACGAATTTTCTTCCCTAAAACTCAGATTATTAAAGTACGAAAAAGTTTTTTCTCAATTTAAAATAACTTTATTTTAGATTTGTTAAATATAACAAACTCTGACGTTTAGTAAAGATATTCTTTATGTAAAGATTCAATTTGTTGTGCTTTGACCTTATTTTTTGTTATAACAAAATGATTGAATAATTTAGTATAATATCAGTAAGAATAATTGTATTTTTAATTGAGTGAGAGAAATATTTTTTTTATTAACAAATTACTCAACTCACTACTTTTTAAGATATTTCAAATCAATACAGATAAAAAAAAAGATTTGCAATACCAAGAAAGTTATCTTTTTTATTTGTAGGACATTTCGGTTATTATATTCATGTACTATGGAGAGACCTTAATTATTTTAATGTTTTTAAGAAATAAACCAGATGCTCATTTTACTAATATATAAGGAAAAGTCACTTAGACGGTTCTAATTGCTAACCACGAAGACTACTTGACCAGTCTTGCTAAAATTTTGCATACTGATCCTTGATACTTCCTAGGTGGTTTTAGTATAGTTTTTATCTGAAAAAAATTATTAGCAATAGCAATAAATAAGCTCAAAGTTTTGTAAGGATACGCTGGCTTTTTACTTCAGTTCAGTAGGATCCAATAGGTGGCCTATAAGTAAAATCAAAGCTACGTGCAATAGTATTAGGTAAGTCTATTTATTATATGCCCGAGCAAAGTACCGAATACCACAATCGATCATCTCCGTGTATGAAACCTAGATCTGGGAGTCGTGCAGCTGAATATCCCGGCTACTGATGACACTTTTCTCCAATGGAAAATCGACTTACGTCAAATTTCATCCTGACGCACCAAGATTAACGAGTACCATGAAAAAAAAAAGGTTTTCTAAACACCAATACTTCTGTTGTAATACCAGGAAACGTCCAGTCAGAGCACAATCTGCTTCAACGCTTTCAAGGTTTTGTGATTGTAATTTTAACTGACCTTGTGCTTCCAGAGCAAATTTTTCTACAACAGCTAGCCAAGGAAAACAATCCCGGGCAACCACACCAACTATAAATTTTATCAACTGCCTCCTTAGTCCTTAGTGGTTCGCCTTAACGGCATACTTCCAAAAAAGGTATTCTTTAAGGCCACTTCCCTGACCAACGGTGAACGGTTGGTTACCCAGGGAACGACCCAAAGATGAGATATTCTGTCGCCAGCAGCGTACCTACCTCCAGAATGGCCTCTGTACACAGAGATTCTCAGTGTGAGTCAAGCTACCTGCATCCAGCTCTACAGTATCAAGAATAATAATAAGGAATTACTGGAAGTTTCACTACTGGCCATATTCAGGGCCATTAAAGATATTGACGTTACCTACATAACCATCAATGTCATTGGTTCGTTTAAGCGTCACCTAAGGTTAAACTACCTTGCTAACAACTACATTCTTACTACCATTTGCGGCAACAATTCATCAACTAAAAGACTATATGAAGCCGGCTACTGTTAAAACAAGTCAGTCATATAATGACAGACGTCACGAGCGGAGTTGTTCGTTACAAGGAGGGGAACCTCGGCGACCAACGACCCTATATTTTTCTATTGACTATAAGCATTCAACCAGAAATCACCGATCTTCTCTAAGGTTTGAGCTGGGCGAATCTAACAGCTATATAGAAAAAATAAATTTTAGCAAACGGGACAGTCTCCGATGAGCAAGCGTTACGAACCAATCTCCTTACCTTCGATCACCAAAACTACTGAGTTCTGCAAAAAAAAGAGCTTTGGACAGCAACGTCTCTGGTATAACACCAGGAAACATTGGGAAAGAGCTCTACAACGAGCTCTAACACTTCAAATGTTGCAGTTCTTCTCCTGATTAGTCTCGTGCAATGTGTCCTACTCTAATAACCAAGAGTTCTCACGCAAGTGCACAGCAATTTCTCTCTCTCTATAACCAGACTGGCAGTGGAGGGAGAACTCCACCTTCCTGTTCCTTTCACCAAAACTCCCCTCACTCCAACAGCTAAAATATAATCTTATACCACATATAAGGGATAGTGGGGCAGCGTGAGTTTGTAGGGTAACTCGGGCACCTCATGTACTCAATGAAAAAATTAATTTTTTTCTCTCAAATAAATTTTTTTACATTGTAAAATATCAACACTATTTTCCTCAAAGAGTATCATGATAAAAAGTAATTAAATAATTTGTAAAAATTCATAAAAATATTTCAATAAATAACCCTGCGGACAATGATAGCTTCACGGCTTCTTTTTACGATAAAAGTTATCTCCAGTAATTATCTCGTGAAGTTTCTCCAATAGTCTGTTTGATTTACTTTCAAGATCCATTGAAAAAAAATTTTTATCTTCTACCATTAAAAAGTTATATTTATTTCAAAACATGGCTTCTAGGGGACATGATGGGCACCGCGCTTGAGGCACAATGAGCCTGAGAACTCTGCGTCTGCAGCAGACGCTGTCATTCTGTTCGAATCAAAACAAAGCTGATTAACTTAACCTTAGTCTTAGCTTTGAATTTCTCTAGTCTGTCTTATTTTATAAGTAAGTAAGTTTAATTGTGGATCGTGACTTGACTAAAAATAAGAATGGTGCGACGATACAAAAAGAAGATGGAGAGAAATATTCATAATATTCATATCGAATATTCAAAATATCACACAAAGTGATTCTTTGGTAAATTCAGTTGCTATGAATCCTATAAATTTTAGTTGTTTTTTCCTACAATCCTAAACTGGCAAGACTGAAGAGGTTTTTTACGCATATATTTCATTTTAATGAAGCTTTATTTTTATAATATTAGAGTGCAATTGGCATACAGTTATTTGTACTAAACACAAAATTTATGAGATTAAGGCAAGATGTTTGTGGTATTAAAATAACTTATCTAACAGATTGTAATGTAACTTGTGATATTACATTTAATGTACAATGATTTAACGAATAAATGTTTCATGTTTCTCAAATAAATTTTTGATGTTTGTTAAATATCATTAAAAATTAATCAATATAAATACTGTTGTTCACCTACCATCGAATTATTTTAATCATCCCGCGCTCATCGTACCCTACAGCTATGTTCACTGTGCCCGCAGGGGGGCAGAATGAGCATTTTTAAGAACTATATTTTATTATATGATAACTAATTATTTATTGATTTATATATTTTTTATTTCGGGTAGTTTTATTCTATGTGTCACGCTCTGAAAGATGCTCAGCTGGAGAATTATATTTAAGGTGGAAAAAAATTGTAAGAGTGTAAACAATAATGGGTGCCCGTCATGCCCTACTATCCCTTACCAACGATGATAATAACCCTATAGGGTACTTATATCGTTAGTCTAATGTCCTCTTTTATAATAGTTATTATACATATTTATATTTAGCCACTATATATAGACATTTTTTTGGAAAGCATCACATTTATTGATAAAAAATTACTGTTTGTCCTATAAATTCCATTTATTAATTGAATAATGTTATGATAAAAATGTAACAGTTTTTGGTGCAGTAAATTCATAATACTACTTCTTATTCGTAAATAAACTTACTCTTCAAGTAAAAAAACTTATTTATAATGTACTCCCACTTTTGTGCAGCAAATAATATGATACTTTTTTTCACAACACCTTACAGTAATTATCATGGTGCGTTTTTTTTTTAAGGAAAAGTTGTAATCTATCAACAACATTTTATTTAAAAAAAACTAAATAATGTGACTAGAATTAAGTACAATTTGATAGAAATTATGCGTAGCACTACTACACTAGCTACCTTTTTATCTGTACCATGTCTGTTATTTTAGATAGTTCCCTGGTAGAAACGTTACTACTGTTACGTCGGCGAGACGTACTATTCGAGTTTAAGCTTTCGCTTAATAACTCGGGACACACGCTGGGCACGTTAGTGGGACGCAGAGCTAAAGGGACAGTTCTATCTAACAACGCGATATTTGCAAAGGGACTACGACTGTTGGAACGCAACTTGAAGCAATCAGTATGCAAAGAATGTCCCGATGCACTTATTTTGCGCGCGGTGCTCCTAACGTTAGCCAATTTTATCCAGAGCGATATACTAAAGATATCTTAAGTCTAAAAAACGAAGTAAAATGATGATAGAATGATTAAATTTGTTTTGTAAGGTCTTATTATTTAACTCGTGGCTGTACATCTTTTAATTTTGAAATATCTAAAAATCAACTTGATTTGTTTAACTTAAAAGTGTATAAAGATAAGTCCCAAATTACTCCAAAAGTTTAGTCTCAGAGTTCTTAATGATCTAAATATTTGCATGGCTGCCATCGCTTTTGTAAAGAATTATAGATATTATTGGCTTTTTACATATGACCAATCAGTATTATGCACATGTTTGTAGTTGAATATTAAATACTGCAATCAGCTAGTACATCAGCTAGTCACTTATTCGTTAACAATTTCTTAAATTTATTGATTTATGAATTAAGTAACACAGAAATTACGTCTTCATCAATAGTGACCTTAGAATAACTTAACTTTTTTATATATTACATTGACAGTAAACTTTTTAAATAATGAAACTCTAAATTAGCGTTCTTCAGAAATTAAAATATCTATTTTATAAAAAATTGATTCTGTCATTACAAGTGGAATAGGCCTACGTGGGAAACCACTCGCAGAAAAAATTAAATCAGTAAAGATAAATATAGCACTAAATTACTTTGTATTACATTATATTGTACTAAATTCTAGTCACATTATTCAGTTTTCTTTTATTAAAATATTATTGAGAGATTCTTACTTTATCTTTAAAAAAATGCACCGAGATACTTACCGCAAGGTGTTGTGGAAACAGTATCATATTATTTGCTGTATAAGCAAAAAACTGACGCAGAACTTTTATCGAGATTGAAGCTACAATATCCAAATTGACAAATAAAGAATTTATCAAGTGAGGGATCAGCTTTCTAGTGTAACCCTCACAGTTATCTCTTAAATCTTCCAGATTTTTAAGTAGGTAGAATATGTATTTGTATTTTTGTGGCGATCAAAACATAAAGATTGAGCTTCAGGACTTTGTAGCTCTGGTAATGAAAATGCGAAATAAGCAAAAAAATTTTTTAACTATAGATTTTTCGTGAGTCTTAAATCGTTACAGCTTCAAAAAATAGCCCTCTTTGTCGACTATACGGGAGGAACTGCAAATCAATAGCCTTTTAGGACCAACGACTATATTATGGCGTAAGGAAGACACGTTATTTTTCAGTATAATTATATTTTTTTCACTTTTTACAGCTTATTTATTGACCAAATAAACTGTATGAATTCCAAACAAATATGTTTTTTATAAAAAGATTTTTTTTCTGAGAAGTGTCTAGAATACGTGTAAAATTTTCAACTTTATTTGTTTAACTCTACGTTTTAAAACACTGTAGTGTTGAATTTGGTGAGTCTCGGGCAAAGCCAAGACGGGGGGCCCTAGTTATGTATACTATTTACAGGTATTAATTTTATTCACATTGTTAGGTTTTATTAGGGAGATGGTTGTTTAGTTGTCAAGATGTGCACGTGCATTTTATTCCAATGAATTATTCCTTTCATCTAAACATCTTAAATCTTTAGTGATAATATATATATATATATATATATATACAACACATGTATTACAGATTATAGTTATATTATTAGATAAAGAGTTGGGAGACATGACGTACGAGCTGTCAAGTGTGGAGTTCTACAAGTTTCCTACATTTATCGTAATCCAGAAAGCGGAAAAAAAGCAAATTGCTGCATCCAGCAATGGTCTTGCAGCGCTGATTCACTGACTCAATCTTAGTGCATCCCCTAAATACTTTTTCTTTTCGTGCTACTGCTTCTGACTACAGAAACAAGCACAACCCTAACCCACAATGCCGCCTACTAGCTGTAACCCATCGTTCAGCTCCATCTTTCAACACAATCAATGTCCTTCTAAAGACCAGACAATCGTTGTCAACGTAGTCAACGGATGTCAAATTAAATACTATGCTAAAATATGCCCAACAGATGTTCTTGGCTCTCTTGGATTGCTCAAGGTAGAATATGCTTCTACCTTAACAGCAAAGACCTTGCTGACAAATTAGTGCTAAAAAATTCTAGATTAATTGTTGGCTACTTAATTCTACGAATTAGACCATTTAACTAAAAATCTGTCTGAATGTTATCTCCAATATTTAGTTGTATATTCAAAATTTAGTAATTGAACAATAACTCAACAAGCTAAAAGTAAAAATGGTATCAAACATACAACACCTCAAATCTGAAATTAACCTATCTGAATTTTTACACTGGGTAAGTCTTAAGTGGCAAGTTTTCATTCACCCAGACTCAATGAACAGCGCTCCTCCAAGCATACAGATAACTCATGAAGGGATCTCGTACAATGTTCACTTGTCATCGTCTAAAATGACTTGTGCAATATGTGCTTAGGAGAGATACGTGGCCAAATACTGTAATGAAGGAGTTACTCAAAACAGTGAACCAATAGACAGTAGTATCACTACACCAAACAACTCTGGATCTGCTATTAATAATTTCAAATCAAATCTTCTGGGCCCCGCACCAATTCCCAATAACCCGGACGACCTTATCCAACTGGATACTACGCATGCTCCTGGCTGGAATATAATATCTACTAAAAAAACCAAGATAATACGTCTGCACCTCCTTGTATCAGCTTTCAAGAAAACTAGGATCTCAACTTTACGGTCTTGCCCATTAAAGTCGGGAAAAAACCCTCACTGGAGTCGACACGCTTAGAAGAGAATACAGTCAAGCCACCTAAAAACAGCAAAACTTCTGCCTAAGAGGAAGAAACCCAATCTCATTCAAAAGGAAAATATTTTGAAACTCAAGACCCTGGCATTGATGACATGACTTTCCAACTTTTACTAGCGGTGGAAGATATAGACAACAATCAAGATGAATACAGACTGGATTCCGAAAAAATTACTCATCTCCTCCTGGACTTATATGGGAAACCAAGCACTCAGACAACTTTAATTGCTCGCAAATATACCCAGGACTTTGGAGCCTTGGAGCTTCTTCTAAGAGAGATCTTCTGACTCATAGAACACCGCAACTTAAAGGCTCGTATCGATAAGTATGTAAAAAGGTTCAGATCATGTTTTTGACTCTTATAGCAGCCAAAGTGACTTTGCTCTTGAAGATATGACCTAATAGTCTTGTTCTGCACTTAGTGCTAATCATAATTTATTTCTATGTATAATTTTTCTTTTTTAAATTTTTATTCAATTTTTATAACTCACTTCTTTTTAGAAAAAAAAAAGAAAAAAAAAGTGACAGTCCATTCCCCCTCTACTAACTCAACTTATATTTATATTTCATTTATGCCATTTTAAGTGGCAAAAAATTTTGACGTTAAAGCCTGAGTAGAATCCTGGCTAAATGCTAACGAACAATTTTGTATTCCCAGACATTCAGAAAAGGGTATGACAATGCAGAAGAGGGAGGTATTGTTGTATTCATAAGACAAGAATTTGCGTTCAAGGAGTTCCACGTTAGGTCCACTTATCCAGCGGTGGAAATGTATGAACTACGCCTTAATGGCATTTAACCTAGCATTGATCTAATTATTTATTACGGAGCTCCCGATTTTATACTTTCGCAAGTACAGTGGATTAAAGTCGTGAAAAATGTTAATAAAAATCATCACGTCATGCTTCTGGAAGATTTTAACGCCCATAACACATCATGAAATTGTTTGCACAGTGACGCCAATGGCATAAGCTTAGAAAACGCCTACAAGTCACATAATCTTCTTTTGCACGACTTCAACTCCTACATGTACATTAACAAAGGCACAAACTATAAGTCCAATCTGGACTTACTAATGACCTCTAGTAATATCAGCAATAATGTAAGCACATAAGTGAATGATGGAACCTGGAGTTTCCTGTATTCATAATGGTCTCGATTAAAACATACTTGTATAAAAAAAAATCGTTTAAATGAGACTCCACCCGTATGGATTGGAATAGAGTTAACGAAAAGCTGGAAAAATGTTACAAACACCTACTTTTTGCAAACTACGAAAATTTTGCGTAAAAGACATTATTCTGAGCTTAGGAGTCTACTCAAACGGAAAAAGAAAGAAAATTTTCGTAAATTTTCTGAAAGCTTAGACTTTCGCAGTAACTTCTCTCACTTGTGGAATAGGTGTAAGATTCTCAAAAATGGCTGCCTAAGCGCTAAACGCAACTCTGTCAATGAAAACCTACAGCTTTGCAATCATCAAAACGCTATTGACAAACTGTGCCCTCCTTGGGCTCAAACAAACCCCAACTTCATTCCGACGTGCCCTCAAAATGTTCTTATTGGAAGCCATTTTACGTTTGTTGAATTAAATGTAAGATTCCCAATCACGTACAAACTAGTCCTACTAGACATTTTTAATAAAATGTATGATCAAGACCTTTTTCCAGACTCTTGGAAAAATGTCTTTGTCTTATTTATTCAAAAATCAGATGGTCACAACTTCGACCTATTTCTTTTATCTACTGTATTTGCAAGCCGTTCAAGACCATCGTTAAAAATCGTATGCAATGGTGGGCTAAAATTCATTCTCTGATCCCAAGCAGCCAACATGGTTTCCGCAAAGGAAATTCATGTACGGAAAAGCTGCTTAACTTTACCATGTTTACCGAATCAGCCTTTCAAGACAAACAGGACGTTAAGGCTGTCTTTCTTGACGTCGAGAAGGATTTTGACAACGTTAGCATCGACATCCTTCTTCAAAAACTAGCGGATCTTGGATGTTCTTTTAAAATAATTAACTTTATAAAATTAATCACTTATGAACGTCTTATTTTTCCCAGTAACAGTCAAGACTTCCACAGATTATTATACAAAGGCCTCCCACAAGGAGCTGTCCTGAGTCTCCTCCTTTTTTCTCTATATGTGGCTCAAATAACACAGTATCTACCTGATTCAATCTACACCTCTCAATATGCCGACAATGTCGTGATTGTCATAAAATTAGAAGCTGAAACAAATAACATTGCCGTTCTCGAAAGAGCTATCTCGACTATAAATAAAGATCTTGCAATGATTGGACTTGATATTTCTGCTTTTAAATCCAAGTTTATGCATCTTAACAGAAAAAAATATCATTTTAAAAACTAACATATATCTTTACTGCAGAATGCGCTACCATCAATGAAGCCTTCAACTACATTTTAACTCACAGTAACAATAATTTTCTCATCCTCGGCGACTTTTTAAGTACCTCAAAAGGCCTTACCTCTATCAATACATACATAACTGTGAATCACTTAATCTTTGAGATAAAAAGTAAATATCTACTCTACACTAAGAACTCACACAACTACATCAGGTTCCATAATAAAAAGCTCTCTCGCACGGTCATAGTCACAGTAAATAGAATGCGCTCCAATTATCACAGGTTTGCAGAATCTCTATTTCGCAAAAATATAATAAGTGACCCAAACTGCAAGTGTGGTTGCACAGATAAAAGCCTGAACCATGTAATATGGAACTGCGAATTATACGAAACGCATAGAACCACCGTACTTAAAGAACTCCAAAAAATCAATATGTATCCTCCCCTCAATATCAAAAGTATAATAGCAGTTCCTAATATCAAAGCTTGTATATCTATTTAAAACTTTTAAAAAAAATGTAACTGACTGGTTTAAATTTTACCACCAAAGTATTTATTTTTAAGTTACTAATAAGACTACAACTTGATATATTTTTCTAATCGTAGAGCGTTAAAAAAATATTTTTCAACCAGCGCTGGTACTTCTTGTTAAACTACCATGTACATTAAAAATCCTGTAAACTTTCTCAAGACATATGTAAATTCTCTTACTTATAAAATCTGAGTAAAGTAAGTGTAAATACCTCCGAAGAAGTCACTACACTATAATATTTAAAAAAAAGTTATATTGTTATATTATATATATAGCATACAGTTATAGAAGAGTTTTAAATTAAAAATTGAATTTAATATTGGAGAAAACATCCGTCTGAGGTAGATTTGAACCCAGTTCTTCCACATGGAACGCCGATACGTAGACCGCGGAGCTAAGATCTAGAATGCCTTCACGTGTAAGAAACCTTCTATTTGTCTTGCTGAAACTCTTTTAACTGTCTTATATTTTCAATCTTAACTATCAATTAATACTTGAGTAGTAATAATGTTTTTTTTTAGTATAATGGTTAAGTAATTTATTTTGAAAAACATTTGATCGAACGAAAAAAAAATTTTTTCTTTTCATGAATATCTAATTCATGAAAGTAATAAAAAATATTCAAGAATAAAAAATTGTTTAACTGAGAAAAGAGTTCCTGGATGTGCTAAAAGGTTTTGTCACCTGTTGCTACGTAAAGATTTCATGACAGATCATAAGAAATTTTCAGCCAAATCGATGTGCTTTTTATCTTGATGAATCCACTGTATAAAAACAAATTAATACTTTTTCAAAACTAATAAATAACTTTATCGGTATGTTAAAAAGACGCTTATTTCATGTTCAGAATATTTTTTTTACTTAAAAAAGTAACTTTTCACTTGTATAAAATGGCGTATGGTCACAACAAAATTATAACTTGTTGAACATAAAATACATAATTGTAGAGACTGGGTCATGGACTGCAAGTTCCCATATGCATAGCTGTCAGCAATTCCTCTTTACTCTATACCTAAGTACCATTAAGAATAACGCAATCACCTGACTTGGCACTGAAGCATCGTCCACGAACTCTGGAGTGCATGCTTTTTGGCCCAGTCTTTTGGCCAGGCTTCACTCGATCTGAGCTTATATTTCTGATTTCACCCTTGCAATGCCTATAAGAAACTCAAGACCCTTCAGTTTTAACTCAGTCAGCTAGCCAGCCATAAACAAAAAGAGATCTTCATCCTCCCACCCCTTTTACATACACACCCGAAGGTACGTATTTATCACCTGAGATTCCATCGGGTCCTTATATAACGCGATCAAGTTGGAGTTTTGACTGTCACATTTCCATAAATATTACGAAAACGTGACAAAAATGTTACATATCTCCCCCCGCAAGTAAAGTGATAGTTAAGAAGGCCCCTCCATGATGGTTCCCGAACCAAGACCAGATGAATTTAATAGTTAAAAATCTACTGAATCCAATGATATAAGTATTTACATTGCTTACCCTGCGAAATTTTGAAATATTAATGATTTAATGTAGCACTTTTTAACACGCATTTTTGTGGTGGAGCTCGCACACGCGATGAAAACAACTTCAAAACTCGAATAAATCAACAGTTCCCGTAATAAGAGCGCACACGTTTCGTAGAAAAAAAAATCCCTCTTTCAAATGACGCCTAGCAAAGTAAGTGTTACCCTGGAAAATTTCGAGATATCTCTATCCAAAAAAAAATGACTATCACGTGATTGTCGACAGAATACATCGTAATCTGATTGGTCGTGAGTGACGAAAGGCGGTTCATTTAAATGTACATATTTATGAGATTGAGTAGACAAGTGCTGGCTTTATCTTGCGCCCTCAAAGACTAATCAAAGTCATTTTATCGCTTAGATTTATTTTAAAAATTTAATCATTCTCTTTGGATTAAAAAATCATTAGAAATATGTTTAATAAAAAAAGTTTGGGGGGTTGACGCGCAGAGCGCGCAGGGGTCGAAGCCCCCTAGTTCTAATGAAAATTGATCAAGTCATTGTTCTTCCACAGGTTAGCCTATGTTCTCTTGCGTCAGTGATGCCAACTATACTTGAGTTTGAGAGCAAATTTGTGACCTACGACGTGGGTTGGAATTTCTGCACAAGGGAGCCTCCTTAAAACTTGAACTTGATCGCGATATCGAAGGACTCGATCGAACCCCTGCTTCCCGCAGCGGTCATCTATCAACTTTCCGGTTGCATTTAATTACTGCGAAAAAGAATGTTGGTTAGTGATGTACTGTCCGTGGATCTACCACGAGATTGTTTACAAATCATAATATTTTGCAAATAATACGCATTTCAAAAGATCATCAAAATCACGGAGTTGTATTCCCAAGGTGCCGTAGAAAAATATATTATAAAAAATTCCTGCGAGCAAAAAGCGAAAGAGGATATTTCTTTGTGGCCATAGAAAATAATCTGTACCGAGTAATGTCGGAATTCTAATAAAAATATGGTGTACAACGATGTAAATATTATTTGTCAAATAATTTTCATACCTCGCATCCAAACGTTCATTTGTGCATAGATGTAGTAAAAAAGATTTAAAGCACTACGTACTAACAAATATTCTGACTCCTCGAAATCAAGCAAAAAAGATAAACAGGTTGAAAGCCGTTCCAAATATTTGAAAGATCACCGTACTGAATTATATAATAACCAATTAAGAACATAAGAGTTTCTAAGAAAAATTCGTAAACAAGCACTACCTGTTCCAATCGTAAATGAACGGACATAATAAAAGTATGTTTCCGAGTAAGTGAAAGTATGTTTTCAATGTTGACAGAATTATGACACTTAAAATTAACTTCAAAGTAATATGTGTCTGGATATGCCACTCTTTATAGAAAATATATAATTTTTAATATCCACGGCTTATTTGTTTGTTTTATTTGACATTTAAAATCTTTGGCGTTTTTTAAAGGTTTTGTTTGGCACTTTTGAAAGGTTTAATTTGGCATTTTTTACAGAAAAAATTTATGATTTCGGCACTTTTGAATGCCACCAAACTTTCCCAACCTCTTGCTAGCTTTCTCCTTTTTCCCGTCTTTGGCTATTTTTCTGCAAACCTACTTTTTCCCCTTTTAATAGGGTCACACTAGGCTTGGGTGATTGGAAAGAATTTTATTGATTCTTTATCTAACTTTGAAATAAAAAACTTTACAAACCCTTATCTTATTCTTTCAAAATTTTTTTATTCATGAAAAGTAACTTTTAAACTATACATTCACTGGCATGTTACACTACTCTTTTAAAGATAACGTAGTATGACAGGATGTTTATTTAAATCAAAGTCGAAGATTTTGTGTTTTTTACTTCAGTTATCATAAGCTCACATAAGTCAGTATAAAATATCGTGTCATTTTAAGAACATAATCAAAATATACCTAATAAAAAAGGTTGAAAGCCATGCAAAGTAAAAGTAAACTCGTTTTATATATCTCCATTTTTTGATTAACAGTAATCATTCATGTATACATTATTATTAGTTCATAACATATTTCCTTGGGATAATGTTAATTATGCACTTCAAAAAATAATAAATTGAATTACCATTTGTAATTACAACTGATTTTCCAATATATTCTAAGCCATCTTTTAGAAAACTATTATGGGTATCTTGCACCATCTTTGTACACAATTTGGTTCATAAAAGGTATATTTAGACTCGTGTATTATCTGCCATAGAATGTTATGGAAGCATAACTTTATATTTAGGTTCTTAAACACCTAATGTCTACCGGTTTTTCTTTTATTTTTGTACAAAGCAATAACATTTTTAGTTATCAGTGAGCAAGCTCTTTGTTGTAGGAACGTTGTCTAGCAACAATGTAGAACTGTAGTAAAATGATAAAAATGTGTTTTTAGAAGTATAATTCAAGTGGTTTTATGAGATAAAGAGCTAAACGTTTTTACGCTTATAATGTGTGCAACATTCAACTTTATCACTTGGTCAAATAAATACTCTTCTCGTACTGTTAGAAACTAATGAACAACAATCGGTTCATGAAATTGAAACAATAGGACTTTTATTACTATGGGAACAAACTGTAACTGTTATTTTGAGCCGATAGACAAAGAAATGTACCCACGGGCACAAAAATGCACTTTTCCTACCTCGGACGTTTTTGAGAGGCTGATGTGCCCCCTCGATAGGAAAAGTAGGTTTTGCCACATAACCGTCATCATTCTGTGGCTACATTACATCTCTTGGGCGCTGCTTTTCAGGTCCCTTGGGCTGCAAGACAGCCCCAGAGACGATGGCGCTTATCCGACGAAAACTACGATTTTGCCCTCAGTAAAAATGGTACGTTACATCACTAAGGCACAAAGTACAAACATAAGCGCCTGAAGGGTGTGGTTGTTGTATGTTTGTGCCCAAGTAGTGTAAATTATTTTGTTTTTCTTACCGAAGGTACAAAGTGCAATTTTGCTCGTGCACACTGAGAGAAAAATGTAGTACAGTCTACGTAAATGTTCGGTTAATTCTACTACATAAATGTAGTAAGAGAATTGAAGTTACGTTGGCTAACCCTGTGTAGTAGTTTCTACTACATATTATGTAGAGTAAGGAAATTAGCGTTCAGTTGAAAACTATTTCATAGTAAACAGTAGGAAAGTTATTACATGAAATGGAAGATATAAATTCACTCTTTCGTTTAGACCAAAATGGAAATTTAATTGCACATTCAATTCCACATTAAATCAGGCAAATTTGAAAAAGAAAGCTATTCAGCTGTGTTCGAAAAAAATTGATGCAGTTTTTATTTAATAATTTTAACTGAAGAATTTTTTCGTGTGGTTATCGCCAAAACTTATGCAGTAACGTCTCCTCGGTTTGTATATATATACGTTTGTGTTTTCCACGCGCACGGCATAACGTACTTCTTACTACAGCGTTTAGTTGAATCTACTACACCACTTGAAGGTGGTTAATATTAAATCTGTTGCAGTTCTTAACCTCCAAACCTGGTGCGTATACTATTTTTCACCAAATCTGCACTGGGAGACGGAATTTTTGTCCCGTTTCTACATGTAGGTCCAAAGTGATTACAAGAGTGCAAAGTGTAGTCCAAGGGCGCAAAGTGGCAGTTGTGTTTTGGGCCAACGGTAAGAAGAAAAATGTACGCGACTGGAGCACAAACGTGCAACAACCGCTTTTTTCGAGTACTCCAATTCATACTTAGCGTCCTACTGAAGTAATGTCATATTTTTATCTAGAACGTAGAGTAAAACTTTCTCGCTAATAGTGCGCAGCTGCCATACGTTTGTACCCAAACTGTACATGATCTTTCTCTTTTCAAGGATGTAAAGTGGAGTTTTGCACCCGTGGGCATACTTTGCGCGTAGTAAATCACTTAGCACCCTTGGATAGAGAAGTTCTTTAGGTTTAGAAAGTTCATAGATGCAAAGTCTGTCCCAGAGCACAAATTTAAGTGCTGGAGAAACAATAACGTTTATAATCTTAAAAGTAGGTATCAACGAAAGCTATCAGATGTCAATACATTTTTAGTCAACTATCCTTTATTTTAGGAAGTAGCTAAGTGTCATGAAGTATATCAAAATCTGCATTTGCATCAACAGGAATTTGGTCGTTACAGTTTTCTTTTCTACCCATATCTCCCTCTTTGTGTCTACTTCTTCCTCTCTTAACTCTTTTCGATTTCACTTGTTATCTACTTCTGGATCATTTTTCTGTAGATTATCAAGGGTTGGGTTAGAGCTCTGGGTGAATCTTAGTATGAAATTATCACAAACAGCCAAGGCCCAAGCTCACGAAGTTGATGATTAGCACCTAGTGCCAATTATCACGTTCTTATACAAAACTATATTGAGTATTTTTATGAAGAACTAGTGGTAGGGATAAGAGGAAAGCAGGAGGAGGGAAAGAAAGCACCAAGACATAGATATGTAGATTAAGCTAAAGAAAAGAAATGAAAGGGGTAATGAAAAAAAAGAAAGAAAAAAAGTAACGAGTGATGGGAAAGAAGCTGAGGAGGAGAAGGAAGTGAAGGAGAAAAAGAGAAAGAAACATTTAAAAGCACAAGTCCTAAGGGCCCATGCAGCCCACGCGCTCGTCTCTCGCTCTCTTGCTCGTCTGGGCCCCTGAGCATCGTAGGCTTTCGGGCCCAAGAGACAAGAATAAGAGAGAAGACGAAAAATAAGCCAGTTAGCCAGCAGCTTGTTGGAGGACAGAGAGAGAGAAAGCGAGAGAGCATCGTTGTCGACTCAGTCTCGCACAACTGGTTTTTTTAACGCAATACAGCAACGATGGCTGTACACTCTATTTTGTTCTTTCCTTTTTTACCGTTCTTTATAATCGTCCATACATGGGGACCAGGCTTCTCTCGCTCTCTCTCTCTCTCTCTTAATTTTTTCTCTTTTCACTGACTCTCTCTTGTATTACCGCTTTCTCATGCTGCCTTCAAATCCCTCTAACAACGAGCATCACTTTGCGCCAATACAAGGCTGAGAAATTGAACAGAAGCTGCAGCAACTTGACAATATTATTCTTGTTCAGGCACACAGAATGCGAAATGATAGGTATATAATATAGCTTACATGTAGCTTAATGCTTCAAGTAGGTTTACAGTAATGTAATCACTTGCAGCTCTTTTTCTTTTATTGACTCTTGTGGCCAGTACAGTTTTTATACTTATTGGTTACACATTGCATTGTATCATTGTTTGTAGCTAGCTCTCTGAACACCAAAATAGAGATAAACGAAAGAATCGTGTAGCCCCAAACGCAGGTACATAATATACACATGCATATACGTTTTTTTTTTCTTTAATACATCAACGCCTCGTACGAGAACCAGCACAGTTCAGATTTTTAAATGTTATTTTGAATAGAAAAATCTAAACTGTGCTGGTCTTCGTCCGAAGCGTCGATACATTATAGTGCTTTACGTCCAGCTTCGGAAAATTAGGAAATTATGCTGCGAGAAGGTTGCCTAAGCCTTCCTCAAGGAGAATTGGGTGGTGAAAAAACACATGTAAAAATTCACAGAGGTATTACCCGAAGAAGTCGTACTGGCCGGGAATCGAACTTTTTTTTTTTTTTTTTTTTTTTTTTTTTTTTTTTTTTTTTTTTTAGTTAGTTTTTATTTGCAGATTAAGACAAATATTTTACATTTTTTGGCGCAAACAAAAATACAAACAAAGACCATAATATGTGACGTACAATTATGCAGATAAATGTCCTATTACAAGGCTCGCTCGCATCCGGAAGATAGCGGCCTTAAACAAATAATCAAGTTGAGTGCATGAGTGATGGAGACAAATTCGTCGATATTCAAACGGATTAACTGAGTATATGACGCTGGAAAAAAATGATATAAGAACCCGTGTACAGTAGCTATTGCAAGGAACGAGTGAAGGGGGAGGAGATGTATATACAGGGGGATGACGTCTTAGTGACGGTGACATTATCGTATGAGTTTGAGTCGCAGCTCGGAACGCTTACAAAAACGTAGATACATGTAAAGTAAATGGTACTACAATTAGTGAATATGGAGATAGACGGTAGTATATATGACAGACCCAATACCCAGGGCAACAATAGCGCGTGCTTAAATAATTAATTTTTCAAGTTTAATCTGATTTTCCGACATCTTATCTCGTCTAAGAATTTGGCGTCATCTGCGAGCTAACAGTATTTAATGCTAAGATGGTGAAAGTCTTGTGTGTCGTTTTTTAGTTTGGTTCGTGAGTATTTCAACGAGGCTAGGATTAAATCAGATGGGTTGAATGAGATAAACTTATTGGCTTGGTGCCTTGAGATGTGATACAGGATGGGTGTATTAAGTTCATCCTGTAGGTAACCGTTCTTGTCAAAGAAGGCAAAGGAATGGGGAGGCAGATAACCTGATTGGGCCTCGTCTGAAAAATCTCTAGCGGCGTCTGTGACGAAACTAATGCAGTAGCAGTTCTCAATTTTTGCGAGACTCACAAAGTAGTCCCGGTTGATTTTTAGAAGAAAATTGTCAATTCGTGGGATTTGAGCCAGATTATAAATGACTTCGTTACTCACGAAATGATCAGAGTCTCTTTTTCTAAGGATGTGCAGACAAACACGTAAACAATGACGCTCAAATTTGCGGAGTTTTTCAACTATAGAGGCCCTTAAATTCTACCAGATAGGCAAGGCGTATGTAATTATGGGAGGGATAAGTAAAAGATAACAAATAATTTCGGACTTTAGAGAAAGCGTCTTATTGAAGAAGAGCCTGGAATAGGCTACAAAAGCTGTTTTAGCTTTATTTAGTTGCGTTAAAACGTGTGGGGTGAGTTTAAGTAAGTAGTCAAGGCGAAGGCCGAGATATTTAACCGACTTTTTGCTGTTAATTATGTGAGAGGTTTCATTATCGCTGATCGTGATCTTGAATGCTTTTATTTCGTTTCTAATTTGATTGCGCCCAGACCCGCAGATGAGTCTGAGAGGAAAATGGAAGAGAGCTACTTCGGTTTTGGGGGGGTTTGTTTTTAAATTTCGTTGAGTATACCAGTCTTTGATGTGTACTATTACTCTGTTGATCTTGTGCTGAATAACCGTGGGGAATCTATCCATGATCAGCACAATAAAATCATCGGCGAAGCAAGCAGAATAAGTATTGTTAGAGGAGTTAAGGTCAAAGAGCATAGGAAGAGAGTGAGTGTAGATATTAAACAGCTCTGGAGAGTTAACGATTCCTTGCATGAGTCCCTCTTGGATGAAGAACGTGAGGGAGGAAGTTTGGGTACCATTCCAAGTAACGAACTCTCTTTTTTTAGTCATAGCCCAAACAAGCTGAATAAAATCAGACGGAAATTTGAGGTCAATGAGCGTGTAGAGCAAACCCTTAATCCACACCGAGTTAAATGCATTTTCAAGATCAATGAAACATGCTCCGATTGACTATCCTGCATGGAGGTGCTTTTTAATTTCTGTTGTAACCTTGTGACTTGCATGTATTGTGGAGAGATGTTGCCTGAATCCAAACTGATTGTCGGGGATGACTTTGAGCTCACGGATGTAGAACTTAATCGAATAATTAATGACAGCTTCATAGACCTTACTGATGGCTGGTGTGAGACTGATAAGGTGATAGCTTGACACACAGTTGCTAGGCTTGTTTTTCTTTAATAGGGGGAGGACTTTAGCTTTTTTCCATTCCTTGGGGTATTATCTATTGTTTAGACAATTATTGAATAGAATGGTGTAGTCCTTGATGACCTTCATGGAAAGATGTTTGAAAAAAATCGGCGGGATTTTGTCCAAGCCTGAAGAAGTTTTATTGGGCAGATTGTAAAATATAAGGGCCACTTGGGGTACGCTGTGGAAGAATAGTGAGTTTACTACACATTTACGGTCGAAAACTGGGTTTGAATCATCAAATGATGTGATTGATTCCTTATTCACGACTTTTTGTTCAAACTCGGGAATTAAGTTGTCCATTCAAGAGTTGACTATTTCGAGAAAAAGTGAATTGGCGTTGAGTTGACGCGGCACATTTACCGTTTCAAGGAATGCGCCAAGAACGTTAAGAGTATCTTGGGGTGAGTAAATCAAATATTTATTTTTGATTATGTTAACCTCATCTATATTTACATTATAACGTTCTAGTAGGAACCACTGATCGACATCAAGGAGTATACTATCGATTTTGGGGGCTTCTTTGGGCCTGAAAAACCTGTTAATAGTTGGAAAAAATGAATGAGGCTTCGTATGATCTACGATTTTTAACTGGGCGCTCCAATACTTATCATAAAAGACCTTATATTCGTTTTTGAGGGCGGTATCAATTCTAGAGATGAGGTATTTTAGATGATCAATGGTAGCAAAATTGGTAAATGGGCACCTTTACTCACGGTTGAGGGTGCTGATAAGAAATGACTTTTATTAGTGAAGTTTTTTTTATCTTTGTTGTGACATAGTTAAGAACATTATCTTTTGGTTTGTATTCGGGTACGACGCTCTCAATTAAGCTGATTATTGCATTATCAATGTCGACATTGAACTTGTTTATCTCATTGTTCGATAGAATAGTGTTAGTTAGAATTGAAGAGACATAGTTTGTTTGGAGATTTTTTGAGAATTTTCACCACTAAGTTTTTTTAAACATGTACCTATTGGAGGCGAGTGGGCTTACTCTAGGAATGTCCTCTTGTAAATTCAGATCAGTAATTAGGGCTTTGTGGTTGCTGTTGTAGGCAGCGGTAGTAATTTTATTGGATGATAGGTTTGAGATGTTTAGCCTATTGTCTGATATACATAGGTCAAGGTAGGAATTGGCACTGGGGAAAGTGGAGGTGGCAGGGGGATGACCTTGACCCTGTATCAGATACCTTCGGTTTGCTCCCAGCGCTTCAGCAGCGCGCCCTTGAGCTTGGTCGTGGAGTCTCCCTAACATGTATTACGAGCGTTTAGGTCACCAGCCATTATAAAATAGTTGGAATTTTTGTGGAGTTTGAGCGACGAAAAGTTGTTGGAAATTTTGTTATAAAATACTTTTTGTTGTCGTTGTTAGCATACAGTGCTAGGACGAAGAGATTTTTGTTGTTGGGGAGGGAAATTTTGATAATAGTATTCTCCAGTATGGAGTTGCTCGCAGATGACGAATAGTAGATAGCTTCGTGCTCTATTGAGTTTTTAATCCATATAGCTGTGCCACCTCCCTTGAGGCTATTAGGTCTGTCAGTACGTATAATTTTCTAATACAAGGTACATTCATTTTTATCTGATTGCTTTAAATAAAAGTCGCTTTTATTAAATTTTACTTTAAGTAAATTAATTAACGCTTCAATCTTTTGGTTACGCACAAATATTATAGGAGGACGGTTCTTGCCTTGGGAACGCTGCGTGGTGATGTACTCTGTCGACATATCTGCATTGTTAGAGGATTTGCGTTGATCAGCAAAGTCGCTTTCCTGCGTAAGCGTGCGCTGGTGGCTGCTTCTCTTTTTTTTCTCGGATGAGTGGGCAGTTAATAAGACAGGGATGATAGTACCAGCTGCCTGATGCGGTTGGTGTTCAAGAGAGTGTTGACCAGTGCTGTTACGCGGCTCTTTCGGCAGCGTAGACGGGAACTCGACATCTTCGACGCTTTCGTCGATAAACTTGGAATCAGTTGTACTTTTCAGAAGAGAATCTTCGTTCTCTACCTCTGAGTCTTGAAGCAAGGAAAAATGATTACTGGTGAATAGCGATGGCTGCTGGTGGGATGCGTTGACGTTGCGCGCTTTTAGTGCTCACTGCAGCTTATCCCAGCTGGCTTGCGTATGCGACTGTTGTTTAGTGGCCGCACGCTTTGATGGCAAATTGACACTGGCGTCACATGGCGATACATGCAAAGGCCTCTTCTTTGCGTGAGGAGTATTGGGAGTAAACTTGGTGTTCGGTTGTGAACGAACGCCAAATTCTTTTTTTGCTTGCCGAAAAAGCTTTTCGAGAGAAGTAGAGTTGGGCATTTTTTTGGTCCCGGTTGAAAATTAAACGAGAGATTTTCCTCGCTAGGGACGGAAGTAAGCGTTGTTGGCACAGTGCCACGGATATCCAGAAGTGTGGGCCGGGAATCGAACCACGGTCTCCCACGTGTCGATCCACGACCTAGCTGACTGAGCCACCGAGCGTTCCATACATATACATACCTACAATGTGACTGGCCAGTGCAGTAGCTTTAGGGGCCATTCATCTATTACGTAAGGTTCTCTGGGGGAGAGAGGGGGCTCGAAAAACTCTACATACCCTTATCTGGGGGAGGAGGGGAGGGTACCACATTCTTACGTAAGATTTCATCTATACGATAAACGATAAAATTATGTACAAATACAGAAGATAAAAGAAATCATCATTTATATGATTTTGAAAATCCCGCTTGGTTTCTGTACTGGTGAAAAATGGTGGCTGTAGACAGGACTACACTCTATTTCATAGTCTCTAGCTGCTACCGTAAACATATATCAACAACTTCCGCGCCGCGTGTGTCGGCTGTCAGATGTCAGCGTGAACCGGCACTTGTTTTTTCTTGCCGGGTATCTGCAATGGCTGCGTGTAACGATTTGTACCAAGCTTTGAACAAATGTTACGCAAGTAAGCTTACAAAAAAAAGGATTCAAGATGGGTGCAATGAGTATTGGAATGATTTTAAGAAGCAGTACACAGGAAGTGAGCTGAGCAGCTCAGCTGTCAACAAGAAAATTTTAGACTTAAAAGCTGAGACGAAGTCTACTCAATCAAGTCTCGTTAATTTTTTTACAAAGGTAACGTATACGATTTTTTTCTAATTCTTTTCTACTGGGCAAGTAGGTCAGTTAGACTGGCCTTGTTGTTCGTCGGGGATGTTGTCGTTTTTATTGCTAACGATTTTTTTAAGAACAAATTTGTATATATATATATATATTCGTGCGTACGCTACACTTCTCTATAGTATACATACTACTACTTTAAAATAGGCGATATCTTGAGCAGGAAGCCGCATAGACAAAAAATAGCAATTTAAAATTAGTACGCAGTGATAACAAGTTTCGTGTCTTTTTTATAGGCATCCACTTCATCAAAAGTAACTAGTAGTAGCGAGTCTCACCATTCTGAAAAAAGCTGCAGCAATCAAACACCTACAAACAATTTTGAGAAAATTCTTGAATAACCAATAAAGGATTCTTCCGATGCTCAGCCAGAAAATCTTCTGAAGCGCAAGTACTCAACTCCAGTGCAGGACGTAACAAAACAAAAAATTCAAGCATTGCAAGGTCGATTGTCATCCTCTTTATTAGCGAGAGACATAGAGATAGATCTTGATAATGTGAAAGATTTGAAGAAAATCCGCAAAGAGCTTTCGAAACAGCAGCAGATACTTAAAAACAAAAAAAAACAACGCAAAACATCAGGCTAGCTATCGAAAAAAAATCAAAGAAAAACTTGCGAAAACTGGCTCTTTGTCTACTATTGGCGAGCGATCAGAGGCTGGACGTCCTCGTTTGGAAGAAACCCAGGAAGGTTTGCTTGATGCAATTAAAGCTGCAGCAATTTATGAAAGCGCAGCTCATGAACGTCGTTAAACAGACGAAATCAACTGTTGCAAAACATTAGATGAGTTGCAATCTAAAGTGCAGGAAGCAGAATTTACTATTTCAAGAAGTGCTCTTTATACTAGGCTTATACCGAAAAATTCTCGCACTGGGCAAGGGTCACGCCACGTAGTGACAGTTCCTGTTTGTCTCTCTATACCCAACAACGATTTACACAAGCAACATCCTGATGGTAAATTTTGCACTGCCACTTTAAAAAATTTGGAATCGCTTGCCTCGATATTGGGACCGATGCAATGTGCCTTTTTATCTCAGGATGACAAGGCACGCGTGCCGATTGGAATCACCGCTGCTAAGGAGCAACGGTCCCTTGTGATGCACGTTGATTATAGAGTTCAGCTTCCAGACCACGACTTTGTTGTTGGGGAAAGACATAAGCTTATACCGTCTGTCTACGCTGGCATTTGTATCAAGCTGAATGGCAAGGGTGATCCTAGTGATGTTACCTATAGCGGCCCAACATTCATTGCTATCCAAAGTAGAAAACACGCTCAGTCTACTGCAACGAATCATGCTCATGATTTCCTTACTCTACTTGCAGAGCCTAGCTTTTCAAATTTGCTGAAAACCGGTGAGGGCGATCTTAAGCCAATTGTGATTTTTACTGTCGATGGGGGTCCAGATGAAAATTCAAGGTAGGTACAATAACTTGACTACTTTTGTGCACACGTTATTGATTGGGTTCAGACAGGGCTTAATTAACTTTTTTCCAGGTTTTCCAAAAACATCGCCTTTGCAATCCATCATTTCGAAGATTTTAATTTAGATGCGATTTTCATAGCGACAAACGCTCCAGGGCGTAGTACTTTTAATCGTGTTGGGCTCAGGATGGCACCATTGAGTAAACAGTTAACAGGAGTTGTTTTGCCACACGACACCTATGGAACGCATCTGGACTCACGAGGAAAAACCTCCGATCCCGAGCTTGAGCTTAAAAATTTTTAAAATGCTGGTGAGGCTTTGGTAAACCTCTGGAGTGAGTTGATAATATATTCATTTCCTATAACGGCGCATTATATAAGTTCGGATGCGGAAACAGTGATACGAACACCTGTAGATGCAGATTGGTACTCTAGACACGTCTGAGAGTCACAATTTTGTTTGCAGGTTTGAAAGAAAAATTTTACTTGCACTTGATTTTAGTTAAAGTTATTCTGTATGTTTTTTATTTATTAACAGATTGTAAAATACGACAATGTTGATTGTTGCGGGGAATTACGCAGTGATTTTATAATGATTTTAAAAAACGGTCTTCTTCCTCCACCCGTTCAATTTGTACATGATGCAGAAACAGGTAGACTGCGCTGGTTAAAAGCTTTGGAAAATGTTCAGAACGCCCATTTCTTGTCACTATTTCAATCAATAGTAGTTCAGTCCTTAAATCCTATTATTGATGAGACTCTGCCGTATGGTTTTGCTTGCTCTACAATACAAGGTGACGTTGAGTCTGGACGTAGAATATCCAAGGTATATTAATGTCTACAATACGTTTTGTCATGGTTTAAATATCCAATATTCAATGTATAAATCCTTTTCGCATTTCATTTTATTGCAGACGTGTGGATTGTATTTTGCATCAATTTCAGCGGCACATGAACACAATCGTACTGTCCATTCCTGTCACCTGAATCTTTGCACCAATCAAGAAATCGTCGAGGTTAATCACAGGCGCTCCCAGCGTATCGCAGCCAAAATCGCGAAGCGCGGCAGAGAAGTGCTGTGCCGTACGATCCATCCTCAAACTGGGGGGAAGACGTCGAATGGTTAGAGGAAGATGAGTTGCCAATCGACGTGCCAGATGAAGTAGCATCTGCTGCTGATACTTCTGATGAACTGCCGATTGTCTCTGACTGGGCCACATGGCTAGCCAACCCTTTTAGCCCAGCCGACGAATAAAATTACAGTATCCAGAGTTTATCTAGGTTTAATGAGCTTCGTACTTTTCATTTGTTTCTTACATCTAGTCACTCATTGCGCCATTAACTTGTAGTTTTTTTATAGATATTAGGATGTTTGTAATTTTGTTCAAAATTACCTCATCTTACCTTAAGTTATTACAAATTGTCTAAAGAAAAAATAATCATTTATCTTTTAAATAAATGTCTGTGATTTATGCCAAATAATATTTTTTGTGTACGTTGAAATTGTAAAAAAAAATGTTTGATAATAAATTAAAAGAAGAATTGAGTATTTTATGCTTTTTACAAAAAACATAGGCACAATCTTACGTAAGAAAGGGGGGGGGGGTGTATTTAAATTCTTGCGTGTTCTTACGTCGGGGTAGGGAGGGTCGAAAATGGTGAAAATCGCCCTTACGTAATTAATGAATGGCCCCTTATCCATCACATTCTTGCACGTAAAATTGGAACAACGACGCGGCGTGACAGTGCCAGCAAGCTTCTTGATATGCTATTTGATATGCGCTAGCCGATGGACTCGTGAGTCAAGGTCCTCGTCAACCTTTCGCTCTCTCTCTCTCTCTCTCTCTCTCTCTCTCTCTCTTTCTCTCTCTGTCTCTCTCTTATTCTTATTTGATGAGTACAGTATTTGTTTACTCATTCCTCTGACGTACGTATCAAACGTTCACTGGCAGACAGCTATCAGTTTTTGTAAGTCGTTTGCTCTCTGCAGTGTGTACTGTTGTACGTGCAAATGCACATATATAAGTATATATGTTTGCTGTCATATGGGTCACCACATCACGCAAATTGCAAGGGAGCTGAAAAAAGAGGAGGATCGGAGGGAAAGGAATATTTCTGTTATTGAAGGTTATGTTTTCAAAGATCAGAAAAAAGCATTTTGACGTTTCTCTTTTTAGTTTTTGACCAGCCTTTGAGATGAGTATTGCGCTTGCTTGTTTTTGAACACGATGGTAAGCGATGTAAAATAAAATACCACAGTATAGGGGCCATCCATAAACTACGTAATGCCATTTAGGGGGGGTAGGGGTATGACAAATTACGACATTAAGTTATGTGGGGGGAGGGGGGGTTTAATTAAAAGTAACGTAACTTCACTTTATGCCACGAAAATTTAAAAAAATTAAATGCACTATTATACTTTTTCAAATAGAGCACGTACTTGCAAGTCTCTCAGTCGTGCCACGCTAGGCGCTGTATTGTACGTATATACTAGTGACACTACTACCTACCTACTCGTATTATACGTTGATCATGCAGCAGGGTTGTGTTTTTCTTGTTGACAAGTCGCGACGAAAAAATCATACGATTTTTTTTTTATTTTAGGTAGGACATGCGATTCATGTGGAGTATATTTTGCTTCAAAAAAACAAAAAAACTTGCACACCAAAGAAATTCATGGAAAAGTCAATAATCAAAAGCTACGTGCAAAAAAAAATTTTAGCGAGAAGAGAAACAGAATTACTTTGTGAACTTGATACTCTTGAGCCAATAATAGAGTGGCTCGAAGAAGAAGACGTAGAAATTAAATATTCTGATCTCACAAATAATGATTTTACAGATGATATAGCTTCCTTTCCTGTAATCAGTGATATACACAAGTGGCTAGTAGCACCTTTTAAAAGTGCATGTGATGTAGAGTTAAAATAAAAGTTTTAAATAATAATAAATTTAATTAATAACTC
>NW_019379634.1:365320-389485 GCF_000648655.2 Copidosoma floridanum
ATTAAAAAAAAAAATTTTTTTTAATAGAAAAAGTTACGTAACATTTACTGAGGGAGAAGGAGGGTCAGGCAAAACGTTACGGTAAGTTACGTGGGGGAGGGCGGGGATCAAAAAAGGCCAAAAACAGCGTTACGTAGTTTATGGATGGCTCCATAGTAGTAGACAACATGGTGCAAAAATCAATTTATCGATACAAAAGAGGGGGCAGAAGCTATGACACAATACAATGATGTAGCAAAGATAATGACATCTAAGACTGTATCCAAAACTAACAAATACCGAGCACTTGGAGTTTTGTGCTGTCAAATTCTTTTCATTCACACATATTAGGGATTTTAGTATATGTTCGAATTGCTGGTCAAAAAGACCTGTATGTGGTACGTCAAAGGAGTATTTTCTCTAGAGTTTACTTGAATTAACTGCTCAATCATTTTGTAGGTGTACTGGAGAGGTAGCAGAGATATTTGGAGGCAGTTGAATTCGTTAAGGGGGTTAGAGCGGTACAGTCAGTCTCAAAAGTTAATTCAAATTAAAAATTAGTGTATTTTATGACTATTCTTAATAAATCATGCGAGCTATTCCATATCGTACAGCAGAAGATTACTAACAAGTGAGAAAAAAAAAAATTAATACTTCAATTTCGAATTTATGCTCCATGTTTTATTTCTCATCTGCTGTATATAGATATACCAATAGCATTTTCGTAAAATTTTTAATTAAAGTATTTCTTAAACCGTGACGGCTTGCTTTCTCAAATTTGGATATGTTATTTTAATTGTTACTTACAATTACATACTCGTTTTTTGAAAGAATTGTAAAAATATTTTCCAAGTTGTTGGTAAAAATGTACATGTCGCGACGACGTTCTAGTAAGATCCTGTGTATAAGATACTAAGTTTGCTATTTTTTCTTCTCAAAAACTGTGAAATTTCAATATGTTGTTAACGTTATGAAAACAAACGCATTATAATTTTTCGAACACTGTCGTAAGAAATTTGTTTTTCGCTCTAACCCCCTTAAGCAGGAAATTTGAAAATTGCTTCACGAAGTGATACACTTTTTTTTTTAATTTTCTAGTTACTATTTCTTTTTACATTATTTACTTAAAACATCATGGAGATTTTGAATTTTCGAAAATGATAAAATTCAGTAGCGTATTTTAAGACATCAAAATGCGATAGGCACACAAAAAGTGTATCCTTCTATTGTGCAATGAAGTATATGTATCCCTAATAGTACAGAACGTCATAAAACTTTTCTAAAACTTAAAGACGTTTCAAAAACGTTTTTAAAACCTTCTGTACTATGGGGGATAGATCGTTCAAAGTTTTTTACATCTATATCACTCTAGAACAACAAAATAGCAAAAATACATTTTTTAAACATTGCAAGGTATGAACGAACACAACTAATCATTACTTTAGCACCATGTCTATAAGATGCTTAAAAGATAAGAAAATTATCTTAAGCTCTGAACTCACCAATTTAAGTCTGTGAAACTAAAGGAAAATTTGTTAAGTTTGAGATTTAACTTTCGTTGCTCTTTTGTTTCAACGACAGTAATGTGTGCATTTTCTGTAAGGTTTTTTTTTCAAAATGCTAAATAAATGAATCTCTCTTTCGCCTGTCACTATTTAAGGGTACTGGATTATCGTAATTATTATTGTTTGTTGTCATTATTTGTTCATTACATGGTGGATTTGTGCGGGATTGATAATGGTACTAACTTTAAATGTACACTACCTAACACATGCGTTAGAGTCAGTCATATTGTGAGGAGTTTCAGGGGTTGAGTCTGCATTTGTTTTTGAAGATGCAAATAGCTGATTTGTAAAGACTAATATTATGGCTTAGACAAAGTAAATGTTGAAATGATAAAAATCTTTAACAATAATAAATGCTTGTTATGTATAAGAAAGTAAACTGTCAAAATATTAATGTTGCGAGTCTGACGCGTTTGCAGTTACAGGTAGTTAACGAAAAAAATATTTTAATATTTATGAATCGGGCACTATTAAGTATAAAATGCTTAGACATCAATTAAAAATCCAAGATAACTAGACAGTTGCTTAAATAAATGTTGAATACAACTTCATATTGTTTAACTCTAAACTATGAATAGACAAAACAAGTGGTTGAATTTCTGCAAAAAAAAAATTTTTTTTGCATCTACGGTACGACTACTAAATATTTATGAGAAAAAACAGAAGAATCATATTTTCTGCATACCACCACCGTTAGGGCTTCATATCTGCCCTGCTCCAAAATAAATGATCAGCCCTTTTGACGAGGGTAAAGAAATGCCTTAGATTTCACGTTGTCCGCTCGGCTTCGCTTCGGGCGTTTATTAACGTGCGACATTCTTAATTTCGCTCACTAGGTGCGTAATATGCTATATTGTATAAGATTTATAATTATCTTAATTTATCAATATTAGTCCTATAACAACAGTTTTCTAGATATTATGGTAAATTACTGTTACTAAGACCATAATGATTAGATTTTAGATACAAATATTTGTTATCTAAAACATATTAGCCACAGTAACATGTTTATATTTGTTCATTCATTGAAATATTTTTTTTCAATTCTTAAAGCATTCATACGTCCTTAAAAAAAACATAAAAATAAAAAAATAAAAATTGTATTCTTTTTAGGGATCAATAACTTTTTAACGAAAATAATCTATACTGACTTCTAGACCATCAGAATTATAATTTGGATAAAATAGTACCTTACAAAAATGATGTATTTCAAGCAGATCTACAGCTATTTTGAAACACAAAAATATATTTAACAAAAATGTTAAAATATCCATTTAAAAAAAGTGACTTTTTTAATGTTTACCAATGTTTTCCCTTCAATGTTTTAAGTATTAAGACACTTCTGGAAAAATGAATTAAGTTGTTGAAAAATTTTATTTTTAGAAATCTCCCACTTTTTTTGTATTAAACGTGTAAGTCTTTGACTTTTTAATAAGATATTTAGCCTATATACGTCTACATTCATATATCTATCTTTACATAATTCATATACAACCTATATAGGTGCATTATTGATCCACATGGGTCAACATGTGTATTAACTTCAATTATGAAATTCAAAAGTTAATGAAAAAGAAATTGTAAGCCTAAGCCAATAGCTTTTGAAATGTAAAGATGTTAGAAATAATTGATCTCATAGGGTATATCAACCCCACTTTCACTTCCACGTATAATACATTCAAACATTATGCTCACATGTACATAATACCTTATTGTGCATACGTATTAGAGAGTAAGGAAAAAAGAAGAAATTAAAGGAAAGGGATTGAACTCGTTTTATTTCAACCACTAGCTGAACTCATGAGTCCCGTGTGTTAGTAATCTTAGCCATAAATGAACACAACTGAATATAAGGCCAATATCCCTCTTTTGATTTTTGACAATAACACGTAAGACACAAGAGTGTAAGTGACACATGCGAGCAAGTGTTGCAAATTTACAGTCATAGATGATGCACGCACACTCATTATCACAAAGTATAACAGTATTATCACAACGCTCATTAGTACGTATACATACTTCCCTAATTAGTAATAGTTATTGTCAGCGCTGTATTGTTTTAGCTGTCACAGGATTAATTGTCGTATTTAGGTACCTATACCTATACCAAGTACTTAAAGTTGTCCATAAAACTGTCACTGATGCCTACCTATCGTCTGTTGCAGCTTCTTTTATAAGTCCTTGATTCTAGCTGCTACTATCTCTGTTACAAGACTCTAAAAGAGTGGACTCCGTGCCAGTATACTGTTATCAGCGTGATAATCATTATCAATAGACATCAAAACTAATATGGATCATGAAGCGTCATTTTATCATGAAACTCTTATGTCTCCTCCCAAAGATGACTGGCATCCACGCCAAGAATATAAATTTTGCATACATTATTGTTATAACATTGCCACAAACTTATTAAGTTGTTGTTTTCAATAACGTGACACTTCTAAAGTGACGCGTAACTTGTCAATCGAAGAAATTTCCCAACATTTTAACAATTGACATTAGTGGTCGTGTTCATAAATACCAGGCCATTACACAGGTATTTGTAATGCAGGGAAGGAAAAAAGAAAAAAGGAAAAAGACCCGTGATCGTACATACTCGCCGTGTAATTGGACGGAACCCAATCTAGCGGAAGAGCCTAATCTGCACAAAAACTTTGCTTCAACTTTAATCTGGCCGTGTTTGTCTTAAGAGAAGAGAAACGCTATAGCTATCTTGTTTATGAGTATGCTCAAGCCGAAGATAAGGGTGGAGAGTACTATATATTTTTATTATGCGAGTTCAATTTGAAGTCTTATAGCATAATCCAACGAGGCAAGCATTACCTAAAAGTTTAAGCGCGTGTGCATGTGCATCTTTTACCAGGACAGGGAAAAATTGAGAGAAAGAGAGAAAAAATAATAAAGACAAGGGAGAGAAGAAAGAACTGGCACGGAAATAGTATTGAAAAAATTCCGGATCCATACTTACACAGTAGAGGCAAAGTGATAGTTGAACTACTAGTCCCCCTCTCACCGGTTAATGTAAACCGCTAACAAGTTATATTGTATAGGTAGTAACAAGCAAGGCAGGCAGAAAAAGCAGAGGCTGTGCGTGAATATGTGTAAAGGGAAATTGGTGGGGCATAAAGGTCTGTGTTTCGTGTGGGGTCGAGGGAGGAAATTAGCGGTTTATTCAATTATTGTAATTTCCTTTTCAAACACAAACCGAGAAAGAGAAAGAGAGGACGCAACGCGTACGAATGGAAGAGAGAAAGAGAGAAATAGAGAGTGGCACGAGCAACACACACGTGTAAGTATTATGCATACGTATATACACAAGGAGCACATGACGACATGACTCTACGCTACGTCTCTGTACACATGTGCAAGGTATACTTCGCGATCTCGGCTCTCCGACGGCAAAAGATGCGTCAGTTGTGTAGTTACAGGCGTTTGTAGCGGTGGCTGCGGGGGAGAAGTGAGGTTTGCGACACGCACCGCAAACACACTCGCATTACACGCGTCGAACTTTGGGGTGATTTCGTTTGTTTGCCGAGGCCAATCCCCACTACTTATATACCTATGGGGCTTTCTGCACCCAACGCCAGATTGTTTGGCTGCTGTTGGTCATGCTCAGCCTTCTTCCTTGATTTGCTATCTACCATACACTATATACATACATACAATATATATTCACCTATTTCGCTCTATTATCTTTCTTTTGCCGTGAAGACTCAGGCGTCACCGATCATATGACACATATTTTTCAACTCTTTCAGTCCCGATAGATGCCTGCTAAAATCACAAAGTGCGCCCTGTGTCATTATTTCTGTGCAGAAAGTGTATTGAAATTTGGAAATATCATTCGGATGGATACGTTGTTGTTCCAATTGGGACTTGTACAATATTTTTACCAAAATCGTTCGAGCAACAGGGTTTTTTGTTACGCGAATGGTTTTTTTTTTTTTTTTTTTTTTTTTTTTTCACTAAAAGATGAGAGCCACTGAAATACTCCAAGAGACCAACGATCGCCAACGAAAGGGCTCGCTGCTGCTCCTTATTATTACTAGCTCAACTGGACATCTACACATCTTTTGCTGCCACACATCTATCCACACTCTACTGTGCTTAACGTTGTAGGTATTAGAACAAGCCCTTATAATTTTACATGGGTGAATAAAAACTGCAATAGACTTCCTTGCTACGAGTCGATTTTGGAGTTTTTCGGTTAGGCCAGGAACATAGAACTTATTCAATTATTCGAATTTATGAATATTCAACAGAAGAACATATTTAACCATGAGTATACATATATGCCATGTCTGCTTGCTTATTAGTTGTTATCGAGTAGTACATTTTCATTATTTAAACCTAGCATAGTAGTACTTCGTACCAAAACGATGACCTCGACGAAAAGTCACACTATTCAATTTTCTCGTTTAATGGTACACTACGTCACTAGGGCAAAATGTACAAACATGAGCGTCCGAAGAGCACGGTTGTTGTATGTTGGTGCCCGACTCACCTGTAATGTTTTTCTTACCGAGGGTGCAAAGTGCAAAAAAACTTTCCGACCCGTGGGCCCAAAGTGATTGCAAGGGCGCAAAGTGTGGTCCAAGGACGCAAAGCGGCAGTTGCACTTTAAGTCCATGGTAAGAAAAATGACTTTGAGAATTAGAAATCTGGTTACCTTTTTGTCGAACACAAGGTTTGGACTGCAATTGCAAGGATCTGAACTAATCTAGAGCACCAACATTAACAGTTAAATACGTTAGGTGATGAATTTTAGCCCCTGTGGGAGGAGTAGGCTTGTTTATGATAAAGTTACAACATTAGCGCTCATAAATAATTAATACCCCTGCACTAAACTTTTATAAGTATGTGGATATTGCGCTCTTGGAGTCCAATAATGCATTAATCTTATCCTTATACTTATATTGCAGTGAAAATTTGACGTCTCGCTACTACTTTGTTTTACTTATATCAGCCCAAATGTGACGCGAGTCCCATGTAATGTACCGTATGCGTACTGTATGAAAACTTTTATTAATTATTCGTAAAAGCCACAAATTTACATTATGTTTTTTTCTAAAAAGGTGAAAATTATTTAATGCATTTTTGCCGCAGCAAAGGTTATTTTATGTCACTTATAAAATTGGTGACTCAAATCATTTCAAAAGTTTGTTTGGACGAAAGTACACCAAAAAAGAAATGCTTCGCGATCCTAACTCAATTTAAAAAAAAATGACGTTAATCAGTTTGTCTGGAAAGCCACAGAAATAATAAACACCTACGTGCAGATATACGCGAAATTGCTTGGCACGGTAATTGCCAGAAAAACTCCTGCCCTGCGATCTAACGCTTGACTTTTGAAAAAACTTTCCAGGGAGCAAGGTAGGAGGATCTGTCAATGTAGCTTCCATCTGCTACGTTGCTATGAATCAAGTTCAAGAATAGTCCTATCTAAGCTTCTGCGTTACCCGCAATATACTCGGCAACGGAATCGCATTATAGTTAAAATCGGCCGCATATCTATCGAGGGTAGAAGTAAATAAAGAATGCCAGAGGCTGGGGAGGAGTGAAAGGCACAAATGCGCAAGCTGTCGCACGTCTTCAGCCAGTGGGCTTTCAAAATAATAACGAAAATCGTCGTCGTAGATGAATAATAAACTATAAGTCCGCACGTCAAAATATACGCGTGTAAGAAAGTGAGGCCTTAATTTATGCAAATTCCCCGAGGAAGTACGTTCCACGGGCGTCACTCGCGCGATTCTTCTCCTCACCCCTCTTGCATACGCGTGGAGTATGAGGAGGCACATGAAGAAACAGGGCAGAAGAAAAAAAAACCGTTGAGCCCTGAATCACGGCGACGAAAGGGTTTTTCCGCTTTCTTTCTCTCTCACTTGGGCCCATTGATCGACTCAACGCAGAGATCAATATGCATATGAGCCAGTGATGCACGGGGCCGTGGGTATACACACAGGGGTGGAAGAGAGGGGCTGGCTCGCGCATTTTTTTTTTTTTTTTCGTATCGGGTTGGCCCCTCGTTTGAATAACACTGAAAAAATTTCCCTAAACGGTTTTGGGGGTCGAGCGCACAAGCAATAGCAGCAGTAGCAGCAGGTCAGGTTCACCGCCTCGAATAAATATTGCATAATGAAAGGAACGCATTAATTCGCTCCTGCAACAGACAGCCCCGCGCTGTCTATTCCTCTCTCCAGTTCCCCTCTCCCCTTTACTCTAGGGGGGGTAGGGATAGGAAAAAGAGGACGACAGCATGCGTGGACTGGCTCACACGTGCGTTGAGCCAGGGGCTCACGCGAAGTGCATCGTACGGACCACTACCTGCTGCTCTACCTGTTGTGCTGTTAGTCGGTGACAAAAACCAAAAGAGTTTAGGGGGAAAGAGAAAGAGAGAAAGCAGGCAGGAGAAAAGAAAAAATTGAGTACTAGGGTTACGCAAGGGTTGCGCGCAACATACCCTATGAATGCAGCTGGGAAAGGTGGGAATGATCAGTTCTGTCAATAGGGGAATATGGTATCTGTCATTGATGTGAGACTCATGGAATAACAACAACTTGACAAGAACAAGAAAAGGGAGAAGGAGGAGGAGGAGGCATAGGAGGATCACGCCGGAAGTGGAACTCGTTCGACAACATCTTCCCGTGACGATGTGTCTTTGCTGTGCTTGTGGCACCAGCTATCCTGGGGCTGGGTTTTTGTTGCTCATGGGATTGGGAACAAAAACGCGTGTCCTTGATACGCCGTGCAGAGATGGCCTGGATTTTTTTTCTCTATTTCTCTCCTGTCATTTTTTTCTCTTCTACAGTAGTTCGTTTCAAAAATCTTATTTTTACTGCTCACTGGAAAGTTTAAAATCAACAAAAGATAACATAGACCACTTAAGGCGCACTTCAGGGACTGCTAGGTGCCCTACATGACTTGGATGATCAGCCTGTGCTCCGTATGAATCGTGCGCCCATCATCTTCTTTACCAAACTCACGTTATTGGGAGTGGTGCTTGATATAGAACTAAGTATAAAGGCTCACTGTATCCTGATCTCCAGAAAGTGTTTTGGCTCTCTGTCTCGACTTAGGCGATGTGGTGACTCTCTACCCAGGGACTCCAGGTTATTGTTGGTCAAAACCTTAGTCTTACCACATCTGGACTACTGCTCGGCTCTCTTTTTGGGGCTCTCGGCTGAGATGAAGTTAAAGCTGGGGCGATGCAGGAATGCTGCCCTGCGGTTTATTGAGGGCACAGGTAAATGGGTGCACATGACGCCTATTTACAAAAAATGTTCTATTCTTAGTCTTGAAGGTAGAATTGAATACATGATTATTTGCCTTCTTGCCTTTATTTTGCGTACTGGTGCTCTATCTTACTTGTACGAACTCTTCCAGTTCAGGCCTGATCGTACCACCATGGCCACAAGGACAAGCTTTCTTGATTTGGTTGGCCACTGGGCATGAACTAAAGTATTTAAAGGCAGCTTTACAATCGGAGCAGCTAGACTGTGGAATGATTTCCCCCTATGATACGGGCTCAACATGCATCTAGCTCATTTAAAAGTGATCTCCTTATGCACATTAAGCGGCAGGACCCTCGCCTCACGTACTGACTTCAACTGTAAATGTTCTAAGTTTCTGCTGTTCTAGTAATACTACTGCGTCCACCATAGGCTAATCGTCTTTGTTTCTTGTTTTTAATTTAATTTTATTTTTGTTCCTTCATTTCATTATAGTTTGGTTAGCTTTAGGTAAATATTTTTTTATAAACTTCATATCTTGTTGGACGTTAGTCCTGTAACTGCGCCACTGTATTGTAAAGTATTGTTATATTCTTGCACGTGCATGTAGTTGGTCTATGTCATGGGATATGTATAATGTCTGGGTTATAAAGGACCCTGAGTCCTTAGCCTTAATAAAAACTTTTCATTTATTCATTTAAATAATTCTTAACATTAGCGGAAGCATATACTATTTCTGAACCTTTGTTAAACACATCGTATGATTAAAAATACACATGATAACATGTTTCATTGTGTAAAAGATGTTAAAGCCTTGTAATATGATGAGTTTTATCTTCCTGTTATTTTTCTCTTCATATCATTAATCATATTCCTACATTCCAATAACCAACACAAACTTAGTAATGATTAACTGGATACATTTTTTAACTTTTTCATGCAAACAACATGCTGTATGCTATTAGGCGTGAGAATCACTAGTTTCTTTCGATGGAGCTTGAGTGAAGATCATATTTTTTTTTACTCAAAATAAGAAGTTTGATTTGGACTGACAAGAAAAGCTAGGTAGGAAAAATAGGGTTCGTCACTGTTTTGTATCTGGTTCGGGATATCAAAAATAGCTTAAGATTTTTTGCTCAAACATGGCAAGCTAAAGAGGTGTATAGAAGATAAGGCTCCAAAGGAAAAAAAATCTATTCGGAAGTCAATACATACACTCCAATGTACCTCTTACCGCATCTTATAGTTTTTCCATGCCATTTCCACACTCGACGTGAGACAATAGAAAAGACATATGACCATATAATATGAAAGAGGAAAAAAAAAGAAAAGAAAAGAAAAAAGAAAGGTGTATTTTTGTATACATCCCACCTAATTGAGTTTTAGGTTAACCCTTGTAGCAATAATCTGATGAAACTTAAATACCTATTCGAGGTGTTACTCGTAGGACAAGTTTTAGTATGCGTTATTGACGCATGATTCTTTTTCAAATCATAAAATGACGCTACATTGGCGCTCTTTTTCTTGAACAAGTCAAATAGGACAAATTTTAATTTTAACTTTGGCCACTTCATTTGTTTTTGTAGAAGCTCTTCGGCGCTAGTAGTCTTATCTCACCTCGAATACAGAATAAATTTTGGTTCATGCTCGAACCACAGGGTTAGTGTTTATATTATATTTGTCAAAGAAGAAGAATTTCTAAGCATTTTTATTACAAATATTTACAGAAATACACATCAGTTTTTTTTAAATCTGCTTTCGAATAAAAACTTGCAGTTGACCTCATAAAAGCATGATTTTTTTAAGTTTCAGCTTTAACTTAAAAATATGGCACAAATTCTTTATTAATTAAAAAAAATGAAAAAAACAGCAAGGATGTTTTTGAATGACTAAGAAAAATGTAAAAAAATAATTTCTCTTATAAATCTTGTATTAAATAATCTGACTCCCTATAACAACCAAAAAAGTCGTTACAATATGAATTGGGATACAAAATGTGGCCATTAATTAAAAGAATTTTAAGTATTTTGATGTACAGTTGTTACTTGTTAGTAATAGGTACTTAACGGAGGGACATTATATTTAAAACCATATCTTGCATGTACATGGATAGAAGCCATTATTGCATTGTTCCACGTGAATTAAAGTTGAATACTGTGTTGAGCCAATTCTTTTCTGTCTTTCATTTAACCTATATAAGACTATTAAACAGTGAGGTTTAATAGCGCTGTTATGTTCAATCTTAATTGTAAACTGAACTAAGTTTTAAAGTGCAGATGGTCTCATTTCAAGTACTGTTAAGTCAACGCGTGATGTAAAAGCTCTCGGAAAAACAAAATATGGTTGAAAATCAGTATTTCCTCTGATAAATCATTATAACAGCGCAACCCATTGACTACGAATCATTGATAGCGCACTTTTCCCAGCAAGACAATCTACTTTCTTGATTTTACCTACGATGTACCTACACATCAAACCAACGGCGTAAAATAGAATTTTGGGGTCGATATTCCTCAAAAAAGAGAAGGACCAAGCTGAAAAGAGGTTGTTGTTGCTGGTGCGTTGACTCGACGCGGAGTGGGTCACCAGTTTCCCACTATACATAACTCGATAATGGGCGCGTCCCCCTTACTCTGATGGCCCGTACACCTGTAACCTACGCAGGTATGTTTCTCACCCTTCCCCCTCTCTCGCTTCTTGTCAGCTAGTCTCTTCTTGGTACCTTGAAGAAAAAATACATGTGGGCCCCTATAGAGTCCCGCTTTCCAAAAACTGGCTAGAAAGCCTGCCGCGTCGTGTATATGGACGTGAGAGCCATCGCATCTCCGTTCCTAATGATATATATATATATATATATATATATATATACACTTTATTCTCCAACTGCCATCACATGCTTCTTTTATATATATTTCAAACGGTACAGTTTTTTCAAACGACTCCGGGTCATGGATTGATTTTTCTCCTTTTTTTCCACACAACTTACAGGGCATTGATTTCGACACGATTTTGGACGCTTATAATACTTTCTAATACCGAGATATGGCACGAGCCAAAGCATTACTCTGTCAGGTCTCCAATGTTGGGAATTTCAAAAGTTGTAATAGCTTCCAGCACAGAAATCTCGGTCCAAGCACTTGTTACTTACTAGACTGTTTGAGATAAGGATGCGACGGTCAAAAGTGATGCATTCTTCGTTATTAAATTTCTCTCTTTATCCTAATTATGATTTGCTCTTCAATTAACTGTACATTATTATTGTTTAAAAGAAAAAAAACTTACTGATTTAAAAAGTAAACATACATTCACCCTAACGTGTCATCAAAGTCGTTTATTGAGATATCAAAGAGAATGCGTGACGGCAACATTTGAATATTGGCCAACTTGGTCGTTTTAATTGATTGGCAGTTAAAATGTTGAGCGATCGTAAACAATAGTAATAATAATCGTCCTGAATGATTAAGTATGTGTACGTTCTCACTGTAAGACGATGTTAAAACTCACGCTTCTATTCGTATTCAGTTGGAAAGCCAAACTGTGTGTCACCACTACATATTACTCATCAACGATGCGTCCCACCCTGTTGAGTTTTTTTTTTTTTTTTTTTTTTTTTTTTTCTTTGACATGGCTTTTCCGAAGCCGAAAAGCTTTATATTTTTTCAAAGCAACAGAAATAAGCATCTCCCTAATAAAGGCTGGAAATGCCAGAACATGCAAGGTCTCTTGGCCCGTGGCCCATGCGGCTAATTTAGGCAGCGATGCAATGGGGGCGCGCGCGCGTGTCCATGGGCCCCACCTTGGTTTCTCTACCCCAAATGAACGATTCCCGAGTCTCTTGGAGGGGGGGGGGGGGTATAAAATACCGGCTAATACACAGACAATCGTCATAAAGAAAGCGCCCACTGGACACCGCAGATTCTCGGGGCTGGAGCTAACAGGTCTGCACAATGTGAAATTAGCATAATTGTCATAAAGCACGCGAGCTTGATGAATTATTTAAATATTGGAAGGGGGTCTGAAGCGATTAGTAGACGCTAGTGCGTAAGTAGTGCACCATGGAAGGTTTTGCAGAAAAAAAAAAAAATTATAAAAATGAAACGACGAAAAAAGGAAGAAACATTAACAGGGGGTAACTTTAGGAGAGATTCATGCAAAAATGTAAAGCCGTACAGCCCAAAGACTGCCCACTTGGCATACGCGGAAGACCAAACCTTCGGTGTTGTCCAGCGCTCACAGGCCCACAAGGAGAAATACGCGAGAACGAATGAGAGCGAAAGAGAGAGAGATATACAGAGGTTGAGGCTAGTTCGTTCCAGGCCGTGCATTTGCATATACAATGTGCCTCTGTGTGTGCGTGTGGGGGTACGTGTAGCGGCAGTGCATTGCATTAATTTTCGTTCCTGCTGGTGCGACACGAGGACTGACCTTAAACCTTCCTGTCCCTCGCTCCTTTTGCCTGCTTGCTCGTCTACCTACCTACCTACCAACCTACCTACCTACCTACCAACCTACCTACCTACCTACCTACCTACCTACCCACCGTCAGTTGTGCTGATAGGTGCCCTGCCGGGAATATAGTTGTAGCCATAGCCAGCTCCTCCAACCACTGCATGCATTAGCCGGGCATCTAATTATCGCTCAAGGAAAAGTATTAGCATGCGGTCGCGTGCCACTGGCGCCAGCCATTATGAAGCTCGGCCTCTTCCTTTCTTCTGAGCTCATACCTTCTCGCACTTCTCTAATGAGATTCTACGGCTAATAAAAACAGGAATGAAAAAGAAAAAAAAAAAAAAAAAAAAAAAAAAAAAAAAAAAAAAAAAAAAAAAAAAAAAAGAGAAGAATAAGAAGAAAGAAAGAGAAAAAAAAGCGGACACGGAAGGGAGCAAGACGCGCTATGTTATAATAATAATCACGATCGTTATACCCAGGGTAGAGTGTTTTGGGAGTCTCCAATCACTTGTAACGCAGATCATGATCAAGTGTCGACTCTCAAGAACTGACTTCTTTTTTTCTGAGAGCTCAACTCGTCGATTTGTCATTCACCGATGAATATTCATCGCGTTATTATAGGTATATGTGTACACATTTACACCCATACGCACACACACGCGCGCGCGCGCGCACGCACGCACAGACAAATATATATATATATATATATATATATATATATATATACACTTTATTCTCCAACTGCCATCACATGCTTCTTTTATATATATTTCAAACGGTACAGTTTTTTCAAACGACTCCGGGTCATGGATTGATTTTTCTCCTTTTTTTCCACACAACTTACAGGGCATTGATNTATATATGTGTGTGTAACCTAAGCGAGTCCTCGCTCAATCATCCTGACTTTTACTTTAGTAATGCGGGGGACAAGAAAATATAAGTAGGGAATGAGGAGCGAAAGTTCAACGCACTTGTGATTTTACCAAGATGTGGAAACTAACCCGCAACGACAAGCCACGGTCCCGCTTGTACGTATTGGTTTTTTTCGCAATCGGAGACCAAAGGGCAAAATCACTCGTAGAATCGATATTTCCACAACACGAATCGCTGCAGCGCAATGCGACGGCCGAGAAACGTGGGTCGTAGGTGTATTATATGTGTATACGTATACACATATAATATATTTATACGCACGGAAAAGATCGGTGAACCAGATTTCTTGCCCGGCATGATGTATTTCTGTTAATTAAAAGTACCACGGAGAGTCCGAAAGATTTTCTAAATTGATGATGAACAACGCGTGACCCGACAGGTATATTCCGTAAGAATCGAGTTTTGGTGGAAAGTTGGAGCACATAAGTCATCGTAAGGCCATACTTGAAACTCGGGAGAGTCGGCTGCTAAGGACCAGCCATAAATTGGCCAAGGGAGAGGTGTGTATGTATAATTAAATCACCTTGTTCGTAATGTAGGTGCTCCTTTCCATAAAAATGATTCAACGTTTCTTGAAGCGCGCGTCCGAGAGAAAGCGCTGGATACGTTGGATCAGTTGCAACGAGCAATTTCGGAGAGGCCCATGCACCCCGGAATTTGAGTAACGTCCGCCGGAAACGCGGCATTACGCACGGGGATGGGTAGAAAGAAGGAAAGAGAGACCAACATCGTTCGACAAGAACGACAAGGCGCGAGGAGGGATCTCGGCCGTTGAGGAATGGCTGCTACTCGGAAGTTGGGAAAGCAAAAGCAATGCATGCCTTACAGTCACGGGGTCGCTCGTACCTATCGGATTAGCATGACAGAGGCCCGGATCCAAGGCTGTATCATCCATAGCCAGTGCTTGCTCCTTGCAGGGCAACACACACACACAATGACGATCAATTGGCCGCGGCGACGCATGATCGCAAAAGAACAGCGGCAGCCACCGTCGCTTTTCCGTTTGGCCCGGCTCAGGCGCCCCCCAGTGCATAAATTTCGACATTCAACGATGACTAAGCAGATGTGTGTACACGTGCATACACATGTAGTAGAGCAGATTGCTGCAGGTGATCAATACATGCATATGGTATCATGGAGAAGCGCACACCGAAAACCCGTTACGGCTTCTTTGGCGATCGTACAATGGATATACCAGCGCGCGTGTAAACTTTGCCAACGGTTGCCAGGCAGGATTCCGCGAGAGCCGATGGGCGACTGAATATCTCCCGGCAGCGTGCATACATAAATAATCGTGCGGACTCGGGTCCTAGGAGGTGTCGAGAGAAGCGGAAGGAAGAAGAGAAGCAGCCGCGTGCTGGATGAAGAAGAAAAACAGGGGCTGCGGTAGACTCTAACCCCCGCGCCTCTTTTGCCCCGCTAGAGCAGTACCTCGGAAGAGCTGAGAGAGAAACGGTACGATAGGCAAAGTAGCTGATTCTCGGCAAGAGTTTTTTTTCCCACAGTCTGCTGGTGGTGTGTTCTCGCGGGTCGCGGTGCTCTGTTTTATTATAAATCTTCGATGATCTGCGACACAGGAGCCGTGAAAGGGAGAAAAAAAAACTAGCAGGAGCCTACATGATACTCACAGAGGCGTGTTTGAATAGGAAGAGGCTTGGGCCAAGGGGAGGAGGAGGAGGGAAGGGAAACCCGATTTGAATACGCACCATGTAGATGGGTAGGTAGAAAAGAAAGAGAGAGGGAGAGACAGACTCGTCATGCGCGATCAAGAAGCGCTCGTTCTTTCAACCCCTGCTGCTACGTGCATATATTTAAATTTTTGTCTTTTTAAGGGTGGCCCCGCACCGCACAAGACGTAACCCTTTTACCACGGCGCGTGAGAGTGAGAGAGATATGTCTGGAACAATGAGACAGTGTGACGGCATCGAGCAGGGGTTGCCGGACGGATATATCCGCTGCTTGCATCCTCTCTTACATCACAGGCACGTAGGTTTGTCAATAAGTACACATGTATAAATGTACATGTATATGTACCCACTACCGGTGCAGGTAAAGTGAGGCCAAGGTGCAGGTATGTATATATATATATATATGTGTGTGTGTGTGTGTGTGTGTGTGTGTACATACGCGCGAGCGCGAGCGTGTGTGAGTGTAGGCATGGGTAGGAGAACGAGGAAATAGAGGGGAGGAGAGCGATTTTGCATACATCTCCATATGTTATCCATTTTATCCCTTTTTCTTCGCCGCGTTTAAAAGTCCAGGTAGCTATGTGTGACTCGTCCGTGTCTGCACGGTGGTGTCATCCCTATGGGAAAGTCTATGCAAAGCACCGTGACCCCCACGGCCTGGTTCGTACCTTCGTCTCGCTTTCTTGCACAGCTGGGGTGCGTGCGACTACTGGGTACAGAGCTCCCGTCTGCACCAAAGACGACGATGATGATCACGATGCTGTGTATTGGTACAAGGGGGAAAGCCAAGAGAGAACGGCCCAGGGAGGAGTTGACAGGGGGATGCCAACAGATCACACCCCTGAGATAGATCTCCGTTGCTTTTGTTTTGCTGATGCTGATGCTCATGTATATAGCGGATGCTCCCAGGCATTCGAGCATGTTGACGGAACTACGCTTACTCGCCGAGGCCCTCTGTATCTTTGCGCTTCTCCGCTTTTTTTCTTGCATTGCTCGATGTTTGCTTAGACCATTGTCATGCATTTTTTTCCACGGATACAACTATTGGCTTATTTTGTTCATTTTACTGCGTACCTATTGCGTATAGGTATACATTTTTTTCTTGGAGCTCTCCCCTATATAAATAAATAAATTTTATGTTAGGTGAAAAAGTGTGTGATTGCCTAGATACCTTTGTTTTCGTAATATTTTAATATCTAATAAGCAGTGACGTAATAGCCAGTGCAAGTATAAAATTTTTTATGCAGTCGCAGGTACTTGGACGTTGACCGGCATCATTGAATCCGTGAATCTGCGCGCTTCATAAATATTGAATAAATTCTCGATTTTCAATTAATATATTCAAGCTTATAAAGAACCCAAGTTTGTTAACCTTGTTGACTGAGCAGGTGAATCGGGTGAGTGGAGAGCAAAAGGTGTATTCAACGTTTGGTTAAAGAACTGCATTTCCAAAATATAAAACGAAAAAAAAAAAAAAAAAAAAAAAAAAATGAAGAGGAAGAAGACAACGTGATGGGGATGGCAAAAAAAGCGGAAAAAAAATTTGGCTAGATCTGTGGCCCCGTCGTATATGCAAATGAACTTTGCCTATACGAACGAAGCGAGTATTACAAAAGTCTTTTGGAAGCGAGCAATAGGAGGAACTACCCTTCTGTAGCGTCTCGACTTGCAAGTAGCCTTAGCTCCGCGTATAATATAAATACGTGTAGTATGTATCGCAGAGTGGCAGGTATATGTATACAAGAGGTATATAGGTACTTGGGCCCCACATCCCTCCCATCCGTGCATGCAGCAGTCAATGGATACGTAATAACACATACACATCTACCTATATATCTACATACGTAAAAGCAGCGCAGCCGGCTCGGCCTCTCTTGGGGGCTTCTCACTTCCTGCATCCCTTTCCGCGTGTCCCTCGCATGGATACACAGATTATCAAGTACGTTGTGTTTATATCTACACGTGTATGGGTATATGTGCGCAGTAGTAGCAGCAGTAGCAGCACCAGTAGTAGTTGTAGTAGCAGCATCCAGCGTATCTTTTTCCCGCTCTCGCTCCGGTCCGGGCCACGTAAGAGACAATCGTGCATACGTAACGAGCTACTGCTACTGCTTGCCCATCTCTTCGCGGGACTCTTGTGCACATATATACAAAGGCGGGGAGAGCTTCCATTGTTAAACAAAGAGAAACCGACGCACGCGCGTGAGGTTATGCCCACTGTACCAAAACCTTTTTTTTTTTTTTTTTTTTTTTTTTCGTCATTGTTGATTCCTTTTTTTTCTTCTTACTCTTATTCTTCTCTTCCTTTTTTTTTATCCCTCCGAAACCATTGACTGTTTTTTCTTCCTTTTTCTCCCACAGGACATTCTCCAACTCTTTTTTTTCCACCTCTGCAATCATCTGCGCCCTCGTCCTCTCCTCGTTCCTCCTTTCCATGCTACGGACAATTTCGTGTCGTGCACCCCCCCCCCCCGTGACCTCCTCGCTCACTATTTCATTTAGTCCTGCACGTACACGACGCATGAGCATTTTTTGACTCACAACACGTGTTAATATACATTCACACCGTCGGGCTTGCCCAAACGGACGTGCACGTAATTCTACGTGTCGAACCATCAGAGACGAGCTAGGTGTGCAGAAATTAAAGCAAGGGATGGTACGGTGGAAGAGTAGACGAGCTGGTCATTCCTGAATTTAATCGCGGCACTCCTATCGAAATTCACACGAGCCTGCAGAGATTGGTCCTACGCGCCCAAGAACGTCACCACTGCTTCATTCTTTTTTCTTTTTCTGGTGGTTCGATCTCAACCGCAGTCATCATTACGTCGTTTCTAAGCAAATCCAGTAGTCATGTATGTGGTGAAAATTTATATCATTATTAGATAAAAGAAAACTGAAATGAAGATATAAAAAAGCGAAGAAAAAAAAAAAGATACCGAAGCTGGCGTTGCAGTAACGCGTGGCACGCGACTTTTTAAGCACTGATGACCCGAAAACGGCAAGTCAGCCACGTTCCAGGCATACCGCAGTCCACGGTTGTTGTACAAGTGGCGTCAGAACAGGTGGCACACGGGAAAAAAAAGACACGAGCCAGAGTTTTATGCACCTGATAAAATTAAAATAAAATATAATTAAATGCACACTCGTCTTATTTTCATCGTCATTAGTATACAGTAGAAAACAAGTGGGTCGACTACTTCTTTTTTCTCTCTCCCTTTATTCTCTCTTCCTCTCTTGTCTTTTGCTCCCCGCAGCTCTTTATCTCTCACCCATCTCTCGTTTCTCTCATGTTATTCACGGGGTTGTTGCAAGTTCTGCATAATATTAAAGCAAATTTGCGCACCCATGATCACCTCCGAATTTTTCACTTTGCTCGTACTGTGCTCATGGCAGCTTCTAACGTGTCCAAGCCCTGGGATATCCAACCGTTGGAATGCTATACCTCTTGTAAAAAAAATTAGTATTTTTTGCACCAGAACTTGCATGTGGACTAAGGCTCGATGAGAAAATGCTGACAAATATGATATGATATTGATAATTATTTACTTGAAATGTCAGTCCAATGTATCAATAAGAATAATAACACTGGTCAGGTGGACTATATATGCTTTGCCTTGGACGACAATCCACGCACAATCGGGGAGCTGCTCCACGTTTTCAGACTGTTAATACGTAATGTATTATTTCAACCCAGTAAACGAGAGAAATCGTATGCGCATTACGAAAGAGAACGCGGATAGAAGGAAGATTGAGTAGCCGTAATGTTTTCCGTATTGTGGTAATGTACATTCAATTTCAGACATTCTTTGTATCCTTTTTTAATAGATACTTAACGTCTGACCCTAAATTATTGCTTTTTTCCTTTAGATTTTTAACATGATATCCTGGTACGCGTTGCATTTGACGATGTGCTTAGTTATAATTTTTTATTGCCAGTGAAGCAAGGGCTTGTTCTTACGAAGCTGAGTTGTATCATGCGAATTTTGATGTAGGTGTAAGCAATCAATACTTTTGCCTCGATTAAATTTCTCTACCACATGACATAGCCTTGTCATAACTATTATGTTCTGTGGAACAATACAATGACTATATCAATATTTTAACGTGGTTTTAGTTAGTATGGGTCACGTAAAATATTGACTAATTAAACTTAATAAATTTCAGTCATGTATATCGTTATCAAATATACGTAGTTTTCATGTTGTTTTAGAAAAAAATTGCAATTTCTATAATGAGTATGAGGGATTTTGAGGAAAAGTGAAATAAAAATAACTCAAAATTAAAAAATTAGAGTAAAAAACTGTACAGTCAAAGTTTTGAACGATATCTACGTTAATACGGATCAATAATGGCTTGATTTTTTCTTCCACTGACTACTTATTGACTGTTACAAATATGGCCTCAAGAACAAGGTCAGTTATAACACCTTGTTTTATCTTTCGAATTTCTAATATAAAGACGTGAAAGATAATTTGCATAGCTGTCAACATTACCCAGATATAAAAGGATACAGTAAGGAAGATCCTTGAAAGTTAGTTTCAACCATTTTGAGTAACCTATTTGAAAATTTTATTATAAGACCATTTATTTGTACTAGGCGATTTTTAAGAGAGTAATATAGAGACAACTATTTGTTACTTTTCATCACTATAAAACTTTTATTTGTTAAGACTTTTTAGATTAAGATCTCACTCTTACAACTTTTTATTGTCCTAATATTCTTCTCTGAACATTTTAGTCTTGTAGACAGTATCATTAAAAAAAAAAGTTTTTTAAAAGAATATTCTTCGATTTTGACAAAAAATCTTCGTTTTCTTAAATGTGACTCCTCGAGCATCTTTTTTCCTGGTCGAGTCACAATAAAACTAGAAAGGATCCGAACCATCCAAGTAAAATTGACTACCTATAAGTGGTTATTTTTTATCGGAACGATATGCTCAGCATGTGTTATTAAGGTAGTTGTTTCTTAAATCAAAAGTATCTAAAAAGGTACGTAATTTTCAGCAAAACTTATGTAAGCATCGAGAAATATGTGTAAAAAATTTGAGACCGATTTACCACGTCATTATCGAGATTATTGAAATATCTTCGTCAAAAAATAACTCTTTTAACATTGGAGCAACGGTGCAAACACTACATAGCCCCATTATTTTAAAAAGTGTAACTTACCGCATATATATAAATAATTGAAAAACTACTGAAAACTACCTTAGACAGTAAAGAAGCACATACATTTTTTTGAGAATTTTTTACCGCATAGTTTGGAAACAATAGTGATCAAAAAAAGCTCTTCGTTTAATTTTGGAGGATAACTAAGTAATATCGTGTATGTGGCAACGTCGCATTGTCACATTAATACAAGTAGATAAGTGTACATGTTTATGTATGTATATATGTATACGCAAAGGTATTCATATTTTACTCTGATATTTTGAATACTAGATGATTTATGAAATCTTAAAATATTTTTGCATAGGAATAGAAGGTCATACAAAAGTGACATTTCAACACACTATAGATTAGTGTGAGTACTTTACTTCCCAGAGACAATCAGCTGTTTGCGCGATGTTGCCGTGGTACAATCTTCTCTTTTTGCTACACCAAACGTAACCTTAGTATTGTATATCTATATGTACGATTGACCTACGTATTGGGAAGCAACAACCTTAAATAGATTTTGACTTCTTATATCTCTCAATTTTACAGAGGTTTTGTTACAAAAATACGAGATACGTGTAAATATTTGTTGTTATTTACGTTCATCTCTGTGGATCATACCATTCAGAAATGTGCTATGAATGAATGCATGCTGACTTGATGATTAATAAAAGCACATGTTTCTGTGCTTCTTTGAGCACAAGGATTCTTTTATTAAAAAAAAAATTTGCATGTGTGTAAAGTAAATATTTACATCGAATAATGCCGAGAACTTTGGCACAACCCCAATTATACATCACTACTCATGTTTTTAAAGTGCTTCCAGCTACTCTGAGGTGTATACATCATCAAATTCCATAGTTACGAACATCCTTGATCAATGAGCTTTATTTGGAATTATTTACTTGTTTGGTCAATCAACCAATGATAAGCAGAAATGTGTTTGTGGTTTATATCATGGTAGAGCAGGCTGGATGTCGTAAGATGTATAAGCTACGAGAGGGAGGTCCTCCTTGAAACGCCTGCACGTTGTTAATTTATGTTCCGTTGTGCCAGATAAACTAAGAAAATGAAAAAGTTGAGAATCTACCATAAGGTCATTTGGTGCAATGCTTGTTCTTATCATTAAGATTTTTTTTTTTTTCTTTCATCTGGTGCTTGCTGTGTAAAGATACTATTATGACGATCTCCACTCAATTAAGTATTATTATTTCTGCACGCATAACACTTTCTTCGAATTTCTCAACACAATCTACGATTCGAATTCCATTTAGAAGAAGCAAGGTCATTAGCTGCCAGCTGCCATAAATTAATTGTGTAACCGGCGAATCACATGTGAGTGCTGTGCGCCCAAAATATTCGGACCGAAGTATAAAATTGAACAGGTTCTCCATCCATACATATCTATACCTACCAGCATAAATACCTGGGTTAGTCCTATTAACACACGTATACGCACGCATGTCTATGAGTCCGATAAATTAACAAGAAATATACAGACAAGATACCTTCAAAGAAAAATAGATGTAAGGAGCTAGTAACAGAGAGAGAAAGAGAGAGAGAGAGAGAGAGAGAGAGAGAGAGAGAAAGAGAAGACGTGTATCATTCACCTGGTCCATACATACTTATAAGTGGGGATGGTGAGTCCTGGACATCGATGGTATAAAACTCTTTTACTGGTCCTAAAAAGTCAGTTATTGGTTTTATAAATTGTTTAAAGGTAGCTGTAAAATTCGATGTTTGCTTTAGTCACGATTATCAAAAATATTATTCATATAGTATCCGAGCGTTTATCACGAAGCAAAAGCTTTTTTAAAAAAAAAAGTCAAAGTAAAAAACCAGTAGACAGTGGAAGCTTGGGTACTCAAGTGTGCAGTTATACTTCTGTGACATTTTATGGTAAATAATATACGAATATAAATATACTTTTTATGAAACGATATTGTGTACGAGATGGTGCAATGCTTATTGGAATGAATATACCAAAGTTAGTTGGGTATGGTTTTAATAATTATTTTTATATTCAATAAATATTAACAAAATCACTAAAGGTTAAAAAATCACAAAAATATGTTGATTTTGCAATAAATTAAATAAAAAATCAAAGCCAATTTTATGTTTTTATACGTTAAGTAATAAGAAAAAAAAAAATTTTGTTTTTCAGCATCAAAAATAGACAGATGGATCTGTACATTACATATTTTGTGACACGCTTAAAAAGTTCAACGGAACACCATAAATAACATGAAAATTAATTTCTTGAAATATTCTGATTTACGAATCGATTCCATATCTTTGCATAAAATATAAATCATATTTTCATCACATTTTATAATTAATATTTGGAATTTTACGTACATTTATAAATTTTACAACAATGCACATTTGTATGAATGTTTGTTAACAATCGAATTAAAAATAATCAAAGTACACATTAAATTTAGTCTTTATTCAATAAGATTTTATTAGAAGTTAACAAAAATAATTATTTAAATCTGCGTATCGCATTTTATGTAAGCATATATTAAATATTTAGTAAAATGACACGGATTTTTTTTATGATCATTGCCAAAAAAATTTCCGTCCATAAGAAAAGTGCAATGTACAACCAAGGCACGATGTGCTGCCAGGCTAATTAGTACATGAGTACCCGCATATATCGAATTATTCCAATTATTTCAAATATTTCAAAGCAGCTACCTGTTTACTCTGATAACATCTGTAACATGGCGCTCGCATTTGTCATATACGCTGACTTTTTTATTCTTATATTTATGTAAAAAAAGGCTTGAAAAATGTAGAAAAATCAGTTCTATTATTGAATGTTTATTCAACTTAATATTTTACAAAGTGGATGATGATTGTCAATAAAATATGTTACAAATGTAATGATAATGTATACATAAATAAGGATAGTAAATTAAAAAATGGAGATGTATGAAAACGGTTTACGTTGACTTTGCACGGCTTTCAACCTTTTTACTAGATTTATTTGGATTATGTTCTAAAAATGATACGATTGGCTTATCACAACTAAAGTAAAAAAACACAAAATCTTTGATTTTAATTTCAACTAACATCCTGTCATAATACTTTATCTTTAATAGGGTAGTATTACATGCCAGTGAATGTATAATTTAAAAATCACTTTTCATGAATAACAAA
>NW_019379634.1:391623-460465 GCF_000648655.2 Copidosoma floridanum
CGCAAGATCTTTCCCCCCCCCGCCTCTGCGCCTGATATTCCAGCTGTATACGTGTATACATATATAGGTACTCGTCGTATCCCTCATATTCCTACGGTTAGGGTATGGCGTGCAGTGAGGAGTTGGTAAGCTATACATCCATCACGCGATTCTCTCTTTCCCTCCTGCCTTTCTGCCTCCTCATCACTGTAGGGCTCACCTGATACGAGCGTATAGCTTGCGTGTCCATGGGTCTTTTCGTAAGCCTATACTACATGCTACATGCTCAACAACGTACATACATACTTACACCCGCGCACACATACGCTCGCGCGCGCTCTCACACAGAGAGAGGAAGAAGCAAACGTGAGTATGGTAGTTGTATCGCCGTGAGGCAGAGCTGCGTGCCAGCCCAGGATGTTTCGGGCCATCCGGGATACCTACACTCATACATCGGCCTACCTAACTACACGTTGGTCTGCCGATATTACCTGCACGTGCTGCTGCGCTACATAGCACCCTCTCGACGTCTTCGGTCCTTGTGTTGTATATATATATATATATATATCAGCCACACTGCAGCTAAAATTCAATTAAAATCTTGTATCCAGTGACAGAAAGTCTGATGAGGACTTGAGTTCTTGCTTGGACCTCGGCCATCTGCTGCTCGAAAACTCTGCATTTTTTAATTTTTCAAGTTTTTTTTTACAATATCACTTTTATGTATACATACATGATATATACAGTCTAAAGTGCAAATGATATTCCTACAAACATCTACGTCGTGTACTCTGCGGTACCAGCGAGTACCTACTACCTGCATGCAGTGATGGTTGCCACGATGGTATGTGGGCAGTTAGGTACCGCGTGCCTGGTTAATATCCACCTACACCCGGCTTAATAATATAATGACTATATGCACAAGTACCATACGTGTAGGAGAAGTCGAGCATGGTGCGAAGTGGTGCGTATAATAACCTGCGTGGCTCATCAGCTACAGTATATATGGCTCGTTAGTCGCACTGTGTGGTTACCAGTAGCCAGAAAAAAAAAAAAAAAAAAAAAAAAAAAAAAAAAAAAAAATAANAAAAAAAAAAAAAAAAAAAAAAAAAAAAAAAAAAAAAAAAAAAAAAAAAAAAAAAAAATAGAGAGTTGATGACTGTGGTAGGGGGCCAGAAAAATAGGGGTCCTCGTACCCACACTGACAACGGAATCGTCTCGTTAGCTGGAGTTACCGTGTATGGCTCTTGCGCAAGCAGAGCTTGCCAGTGCCAGGCACCAACTCCAATTCTGTCCTCTGTGCCAGTACCTAACGATATTTAGCTTGCGCGGCCTATGGGCACGATACGCGATGCAAAGAATTTTGTTTGCGCGTATAATAGATACATCTATAGATGGACCCATACCGAACGAGAGAACGGCTTGCAGAGCACCGTATAACAAACTTAATTAAACGATAGAACGTATAAGTACACGTGCAATATTTGATATCATTATTATCGTTGTTATCATTATTATTATCATTATTATCATTATNGATTTTAATTGTTCGTAAAATTTTGCATTAAAGTTAATAGCTGAGCATGACATTAAGTTTGATTATTATTATTATTTTTATTATTATTATTATTATTATTATTATTATTATTCTATTAAAGGTTTGCGGAATCGGTACCCACACACATACGCAAACACTTGCACCTACCAACTCACGCGTAAGAGAAATACCGAAGCGCAATGGTCTCCCGCAATCATATTATATATATATATATATACACACACACACGTATACGTACCTACTCGTACCTGCCTTTCGATGCAGTATCTCGGAAGCTTATTTGATTAGCTTTGATTATGTAGCAACGTGGCGGAAAATGTCCTCGTACCGCCTTTAGCGGTATCGGCGACATGGTGTGAAGCCTTCGGTCCGCAACAGCGATAACGAGCTGTTGCGCGAAAGGAAATTTCGGTAGCTACAACTCGATTGCGTACACGCAGCCGTTAGCTCAGTGTGTATATACGAACGTGTATATATGTATATATGTAACGACTCGTAATGGGTCGTGCGCATATGTGTACCCACTTATGCAGGGTAACAGCGACACAGTCGTAGAGAGAAAGGACGGATGATCGGCGACTTACATGTACAGGTACGCCAATGAGAGTCCAAGATTATTGCCTATCACTCGGTGATCTATCATTCACGCGGCTGCTGCTCGTGTAAGTATCGTGCACTGTTCTCGCTAGCCCTGTACAATCGCTTCGACATTATACACGTACGCATTACTCACTTGCCGGTGCTATTCAAGGAAATACCACAATTCTTGACCATTTCTTTGGCACGTCTACGGCAACATGGGGGCGCGGCTTTCTCGACACCGTGTGTCCGAGTGTTTTTTCTACCCGGGACCTTTCAATGCTGCTGCGGCGGCTGCTGTTTCACAAAAGTAATGTTTATCGATACGCGTTGGTCATTGCTGCATCGATCGTCTGGTCGCATTATTTGCCACAGTTTCAGAATGGCGGGAAGTTTTTAGTCATAGGTAGGACGACGAGAGAGCACCAAATTGATCGAAAGATTAAGAGAACAATGAGCTCCCGAAAGTACATCCAAGATGAGATCGTGGTACGTACCAAAAAGACCATAGGGAGGACATTCGAGGCAATAATAGCGGACAAGGAGAATTTCACTCGAATCGAAAGATCTTGCGATAGCGAGGGAACGCACACAGGAGAAGGTTAACGTATACACGAGTAAGTAAGTATTATTTTTCTTAAACGCGGCACAATGGCCCGCAGAGAGCCGAGTCACGCCAAGCTTCATTGATGAGCTCCCGGTGTTTGCTCGACCGTTTATATATATAGTCAGTTCGCGCGCGCGCCCGCGATAGTATAGGTACCTAGTAAGTACGTACTATATACGGACTTGCGCGATGACTTTTGCACTTGCAGTTGCCGTGTGTACGGGTACACTACCACGATTGACGCTTACTCGTACGTATGCAGGGGTATACACATAAATATGCCTACATGTGTAGGCCTTACATCTTACGTGTGAGTACTTTATACGTACCTATACTCTTTAAGCGAGATCGCGCACTCGCGTTATGTTTGCGGTAAAAATAACCCAAAATTAACACTTAACAAATTAAACAAACGATAAACGGTGGGCAAGTGCTACACGGGCGTGCAGACAAATATTGCGTCAATAAATAAGTATTTTTGCCACTCAAAGGATCCACTGTTGTCGTACTATATAGGTACAACAGCACCTACCGGCAATGACATCTTTGTGCGCAGTATTGCAGATGAAATGGGCACGCTCGTTGCATCCACTGTTTATTGAATTACATTCATACTTGTACGTGTGTACAAAAATTCTAATAACTCTGAATTGTTTAAAATATACAACGATGAAAATTTAACCACTTGAATAATCGCTCTCATAGTTTTGATTCTTTCATAACACATAATATATACGTATGCATTTGCACTTTAATGTATATTGAGAATTGAGGTACATACGCGAGTGCTCGAAAATATTTTTCTCTCTCTCTTCCACCCACACCTGTATCTGTAATGTATGCAAATGTTAAACGCGAGTAAGTATTATTATAGGGTCTTGTATCGTGTATAGTGACATCGGCACATGCACAGAAAGTGCTCTTGGTAGTTGTCAAACCATGCATGCTGTTGCTGTTGGATTTACAATCTGGACAGACAGACGGACATCCACGCACACCCATGCATAAGAGAGAGAGAGAGAGAGAGAGAGAGAGAGGAGGCCGGAGAAATAACGCGTTTTCCCGCAGGGTCACCGAGAGAGACGCGCGTATGCGCTCATAAAATCGCTCGCGCGCTACGCAATCTCTGTGTTTTATGATTCGTTACGATGCCGCACAACACTCTCTACCAAACCCATCCCTACCGCATCCTGAGCTTTGGCATTGCATGGCCTACAGCCAACGAGCGTAGCTTGACGAATGTCGCAAGCAAATCAAACTGTACCTACACCCGAGATCTCGCTTCTTCACGTACTGTCAAACTTACTGAAGGACCTTACACTTATTCTCATGCCTGTCTGATCTCGTCATGCAAGCACGTGTGAGTAAATCGCACGTGCCCACCATTGCTCCCCATTGGCTCTTTTGCCGCTGCCGGTTGCATCTCCTCCTCTTGACAAACTTTTCCCTTAAGTACGTGCAATTGATTGATTGTAGTTCATTTTTTTTTCTCCCATCATCGTCTGCATATAACACAACGAGGCTTGAAATAGAGGGTTTAACTGCACCAACTCAAGTCAACGAGACATGGTATATAAATATAATGTCCACGTATAGACCGGATTAACCGCAAGACATTTTGCAAGCGCCTTTCGCCTAATGTTGGAGTATAAAACATGTACACCTCTGCACATTCATGGCATTGTTCAAAAATAATGACTGACTTACTTTTAAAGTTATAGTTTATGTCATAATCAACAGATTATCACTGATGCCACATATTAGGGATTGGTATCTACATTGCAGTCAACTGAAGCCCTAAAGTGTGGTTATGAGTGTAAAGCGTCGGCTTGAATGTGCTTCAAAATCGTCAATTGTTGGTTTTAAAAAACTTTGGGGGCTCGAGGTGAAAGTATCGCGCCAGAGCGTAAGAGTCGAAGGAAGAAAGATGGCACGAGAGAGCGAGGCAGTAGGTGCTGGTATCGGCAAGCCGTGGATGAGAGTGCCGTGGACGGAGAAATACAACACGCATGGCTACGTGTATTCAGGCTCACCGTGGCGACGGGCAGCGTCGATTTCTAAAAACTAGGAAGTCCAGTCGGTCTCTGCTCTCAGCAAAGAGAAAAACGCATGGGTGTTCGTGCGGGTACTTATATAGAGGAGCTCGCACCGAGGGAAAATGAAGAGGCGGCGAGAAGAGCCAAACCATGGCACGGCCAAGCCGTACAACACACGCGTGTGAGCGCGCGCGTGAATGTGCGCGAGTCAAGTTTATGGGAGACTGGTTGACATTAGTCGACCTCTAAAAATAGCCGTTCATAGATTGCCTACGCGCGACAGAGCTTAGTATGTATTAGCCGCGCGCTAGTTGAGACTAGCTGCTTCCACCGAAGAAAGAGAGAACGAGATACCACTGTTCTGCGGCTGAAGGAAGAGGAGAGAGAATTGACGCTCGCGTATGTATGTGCCCACATATGTGTGCACACCTGATGCACGGCATCGTGTTAATTGCCATTGCTTACATTATACCTATCATTTAGACACCTCGGATCTGTTTGTCCGCGCAAAGCCTGTATCTACCTACAGCGATTTGGTACTGTCCACTGCTCTCGAATCACGATGGATCAGCCGTTATTAAGTACTGCTGGGTGTATCAATAACCAAGATTTTGTGGGAAAAAAAAAAAAAAACACTTTTTTAATTCATCAACGAGGCTCCGTTAACAATCCCACTGCTCAAAGTATAATTAATGCCCGCTGTACCACGCGAAGCTTCAATCTCATGCAATTGCACGCCTCGTAAGTAGGTACAATGTATCATTCCGATATATTATGGTGTCATACCCTTTGATTTCTCGTTTACTAGGTCAACTCGTTGCTGAATCAAGTGGTAAACAGCAATTGTATGCGTAATGAAGTGGTCAACAGTTTGAGTATTTTCATTTCTTGCTTCATGTGTACGTGGGTACAAGCTGCGTTGTGGCGTGCAAGTTGATACGGTGGCAACGGAGCAGCAAAAAATTTTAAAAAATGCTAAAGTCATGTAATGAAATGGAAACAGGCTAAAATCATATCGATCGGGAAGTATCCAACTGCGGGTACAATCATTGATGTAAACTGGCAGCTCGTGTTTAATTGTACTCTGTGATTTATAATCGAGATAATGACAGGCTGCCACGGAAAATGAGCAAATCAATCACGGAAAATCGAATCGCTTGACTGAAATGCCAAACAATGTGTAGATGATGATGATACGCGTGTACCGTGTTATTTCTGTAACACCACAACCATATACCTACCAAAAGTGGATCATCACGTCTCGGACTGGCAAATTGCCAGTAGTGCCAGCTACAGCCATGAGACTGACCATTCATCCACGTCTCATTATTGATCCAGCAGCGTTAATAAAATTGTAAATTGCGAGATGCACCTAAGCGCGTGACCCACGTCAAAACTGGAAGTCTCGTTGCACACCCCGATGTATATGCATTTATAATATGCCAACATTAGTAGGTATATATACGTATGGACGACCAAGCCGACTTATATGACTCACGACCTGATGATCTCGAAATTTGTTCGCAGCGATACCTATATATAACCTACAGCAGAAGCGAAGAAGAAAAAAAACAAGTGATGGGATTGTGAGAGAGAGAGAGAGAGAGAGAGAGAGAGGCTCACGTGTACCATCGGTATACGTTGGTTCCACACACACACACACACACACACACACACACACACACACACACACACACACACACACACACACACACACACACGTACGTACAGTACGTTTGTCTGTCTGGTCTTCCTCTTCCGAGTCCCTTTCTTTTGTATATCAAAGGCCCGTGAGGGCAAAAAGAGGTGGGGTAGCTGGGGACCTACCGGGTGAAGGAGGAAAGGATAAGTTAGCCGGGCCCTGCTTGGCTGCTGCTCCTGTCTCCAGCATATATTCTTTATTGCAGTCGAGGCTCGCCAGCGCTCACTTTATTTGCTGCACGCGTCCCTCCGGGACCGCACGACGAGAGGAGATGATACAAGAACGTGGAGGGGAAAATTACCGGTGGGGGTGGGGTGGGATAACAGGAGTGGGCAGGGGGCTACATAAGAAGCAAAGGGCTTACAAGCTCCGGTCGTGTTCGGGGCCTTACTTATTGGACAGTTTACACAGAGCGCTGCCGCGCTCGTAAGTTGCGACTCCCGTGCGCGTGTGCGTGATGGCTCGCGATAATTTTTGGAAAGAAACACCTGCAGCGATAGTAATTTCGTTTTGTGTATTTTCGATTGTACATGTACCCACACATCGGCCAAGCACGCACACGCACGCGCACGGTTGCTGGACCCGTGCTTTTTCATTTTCTGCGGGCACTGCTACCTCAACTTTTTTTCCTTTTTTTGACTCGCGGGCCAGTTTCTCGCTGTTTTCGTCCCGACCGTCCCTCCCCCACTCTCTAACTCTTATCTTACCTCCGTCTTCCTGACCACAAACCCTGTAGCGATACGTTGGGCCTCTTTCACACGCGAAGCGCCCGCTCATTTGGTTCCCTTTTTCCCTTCCCCCTGCTTCGTTACGTGGGAGTTGAATAATGATGGCTCTTTCAGGCACGATGAATAGTTGAAAAATTTCATCGAAATTTATCGAGAAAATCTCTCTTGATGCTGGCAGTATTTCGAGACCTACCGCGAAATGAAGCTACAATCATTCAACAAAGTTCAAATGCAATCGATACACGTTTATTAACTCCTCCTTGTTTGTCTCCCAAAGTTCATTCTTCCAGGTAAGCAAAACTACCCTACTCTTTACCATCACTTTTATCGATAAGTGCACTCAGACTCAAGAATTTTTCCATACAAGCCTCAATAAAATACCGAAAAGTGTACATACCAAATCCCAAGTTCATTATTCACAACGAATTACTTATGGCACCAAAACATAATTATTAGACACAGTTTATACACAATATATAAGTATACAAAGTTCCAAGTTAAAAGAGCTTTACCCGTATAGTTACTGCGTGCATATGATATGCATGTCACGACGACGCGACGTTGCCATTGAAAAACGTTGCCTGACAAATGATTGATATGGCGTTCTCACGGAAGGCATATTATACGAGTACAGCACAGGCGTGACTATCGTACAAGGCGACAACTGCTGGCTATACGTAAAAATCCGAATGGACTTTTAGGTGCACATCAGCTCGCACTCTTACATTATAATATATACCTACATGCACATACGTATATAAAAGGAAATATCAAACTCACGCGCTGACACATACACACACACACACACACACACACACACACACACACACAAACATCCCCATCGGTGAACACACAAATAGCCGTATAGGTATACCGGACATGTACAGCAGTGAAGTCCGCCGTGACATGACTGTATTGTGTAGCTCAAGATGTACACAGCCAAACTGGTATCCTGCCTTGGAATCTCTCTCCCTTTCAGTATGAACCGTATTTTGCATGAAAATACGTCAGGAGTAATTAGGTGCCTAGAAAAATGCATTCTCCATACTTCATATTGAGAGTCGAGCGACACTGTTTGATGATAATTATTATTTAACTAGTTGAGCGGAAAACTTGTTCGTAAGGACTGCAATCATGTGGCTCATTCATTTTGTCATTACGAAACCCCCATGAAGCTGTGGCGAAAAAACATCCACCTGCTCGACAATCGTCGAGATGATTTTTTTTGACGAATTTCGTCATAAAATTCACATTAGATTGTATTGTCAATCAAATTACTGAATTAATAAGAAAATGGCTGTCTATAAGCAGTAAAAAGGTGAGTTTAAAAAAAAAGATTTAACTCGGTATCGTTTGTTGGCTTCAAAATCCTCACACGCACGTGTGCATGCAGTATTAGAAATATACATAACTTTATCTAATGCGCATTGATTTCTGTTTTCTTGGCTCGAAGTTATATCGGTTGTTATACCAACTGTCTACTTATCTATTTATCTACATTATTGATTTTTTTGTCAGTTAGTCCCAAAAGGAGGCATTCAAAATTAATCTACGTATAACATCTTTATGATGGCGTGTAAGGCATCCTGTTGAGATGTTTCCTATACTTATACCTATAATGAAATCAATGATGGACAGATGGGTAACGAGGCATGGTTATTTCGAAAGTAATGGTTTCGAAGTTTAACTAATGATGAATCCAGCCATAGTGCGAGCCTCTTGCGATCGTTCCACGAGAAAAGGTGGGAAAGCAACGTGTGCAGTCCACGTGGAACGGAAGAAAAACGATTGGGGGAGCATTTTCGTAGATCGTTCTGGAGATCAGTCATGAAAAAGCTCTCTCGAGAACTGGAATTCTCGCGGGCCGAGTCACACCTTGGAGGCGCGACTCGATTTCTGTCGATTTCAATCGATGGTGGCCCCTACGCGAAGATTCGCATCAAACTCTTGAGGCCTTCCCCGAAACCTCGAGCCCCGAGCCTGCACAAAGGGATCGCCCGACGGTGAGATGACTATCGGCCAAATAGGAAATTGAAAGGGTGTCTGAGGAGGTGCCTAGTGGGCGCGCGCGCCTCTGCACCACGGGGTGGCCAACTACACTTGTACTCCACCATACAGGCATTATCTAGCTCCAACGACGCCCCAAAACTGGCCGAGAGATCGGGCCTTCGGGGGATACAGCACAGCCTAGCCAGTCTTCTAAAGCTAGAAGAGGGAGATGGCGATTCCCGATTGCGTGGCCCACCAGCTGGTTAGTGGCTTAGTTTCCTCGCACCCCCATACGCTTACTGAACGCTCCGTGTCATAGTACTTTTTTTCATAGTCACGATGAAAAACTCTTGCCATTAAACACTTTCAACTGCTTTCACACTGGCACAGGAGTCAGAGAAGCCTCCTTTTCTCGCCTATTGTTTCTATTGATGATGGCCATTGTGTACCGCCTCATGTATATATATGTAATTAAAAAAAAAGGTACAATTTTTTTTTTATTGTTACATGTATTCCATACAGCTAAATTCTTCCATGCTCCATTTGAGTCTTTACTATTTTTACAACTGACAGAATTTAACTACTATTTACCGTAATTTTCATGCAGATGACAGCTTGTTGGAGTTATGGACCTTAAACAATGAGGGATAAGTTAAACATGCCCAAATAAAAGTTAAATGAATGCGTGCTGCACCCGTGTAAGTTTGGATTTTTTGTTAAAATAACATTAAATGAAATACAATTTTGTTATGAAATTTTTCTTTTGATAACATTTAACAAAATTAAAATTATACACTTAATTTTTTTTGTAAGTTATTCTACAGTGAATATACAAATGTGAACAATGCTTAAAAGTTGAACAAAAAAATCCTTAATAAAGTAATGTAGAGGCTTTTCAAGTAAAAATATATTAAAACTGCATTAGGGTGATATTCGGAAAACGTTTGCTATGAGTTTAATTGAATAGCCTATTTTTTTTAAATCCGCACAAGATTTCTTTTTTTTTTTAAACAAGTCAATTTAAATAAAATAAAAAATCCATTTCCTAATGATTGGCTTCAATACTAAAATTGATAACTAATTTTGCCACTTTTGCCAAAAAAATCATTGTCAAATTTCGATTACGCCCCTAAAATGTACAAAAAGACCATGTTTCATTTGCAGACACCTAATCTCTTTGTAATTTATCTCAATACGTCACATGTTACAAACTTCCTGAAAAGTCCACCAACTGGTAACTAGTAAGAATCACTCGCAGTAGAAATACGTTTATGACAATTGTCAAAATAACTAACATTTTAAAAGTTCGTAAGACGTAAAATGAGTTAAAAACTCATTACAACACCTCACAAAATTTATAACAATGTTTTTGAAAATTCACGTGAAACCTTTTCTTCCTAACAGAAGCCGGTTACCAAAAAAACTTTGTTCAATACAAAAAATTGCGATTTTTTGTAAGCGCTTAAACAGTGACGATTTAGACATATTCCACTACTTTACCTTGAACCCAATAACCAGTGAATTTGAATTGTACGCTCAAAAACACATGGAGAGCGGCTTGTTTTTCAAGTAAATACTCTGTTGCAAAAGGCATACAAGATTCATACAGAAAAAATAGTAAACTGACAATGCGTAAAGGTAATAATTACAAATTAGGTGTGCGATAAGTCAAAACATAGAAACTCTGCCACAAGTATACAAAACGTGATTTGGACAATAAAGTAGTATCATCTGATTAGCATTCCAGTTGATTTCGCAAAGGATAAGGTATTACATACTTAAGTGTAGTATCTCAAAATTTTGAACGTCCATACCACCACGGTCTATCCATACGGAGTAAAAAAAAAAGATCCAATAAAACTGGGTAACACATAAAAATGTATAGTCATGAGGACTAATATGTTTTTTTAAGTATATTACTCAACCCAATCATAATTTTGAAGTCATAAGGTTGCAAAAAAAAATGTTCCTACCTTCCCAAATAATTACTACTACTCCATTAAAAGGTAAAATGAAATTTTCCTCTTATGCATTAACTAAGGTGGCTTATTAAAAAAAATAGTTTCTCTGTTATTAAAAAAAAAAGTCAAAGATGATAGAAGCGTCTTTTTAAAACCTTCAATTATATTACAAATCTATTTTCTATAAATTTGAATCGATTATAAAACATTAACTGAGACCTTTTACCATAAAAAGAGTGAAAAAAAGTTGTTTGTAATGTATACCATAAATTTTATATTTTTCGAACTTGTAAAAACTGTTATTACTTAGTGTATTTCCAAGTAGTCATTGTTTTTTTTTTTTTAATTTTTTTTTTTCTGGCAACTTTAAAGCAAAAATCTTGTCTCTTTTTTCAATTTACTTTGGATACTTTAAAAAATTTTGGGACTGAAATTTGCTGAGGTTGAGGGGCTGCGCACTCTGAAGTCTTTTGGTGACCTCCGAGATCTTTGAAAGACTTAGAATGACTTACGAAGTCTTTTTTAATGACTTCAAGAGTGCGCAGCCCCTCGACTGAGGTCCTTCATGCTATTTAAGTAGCTTTAACTTGCAACAATATTTTTAGTAATCCCTTTCGGATCTTACTTATTTAGTGTCTATATTTCAAAAGAATGTTATGGGACTTATCTATTAAAGAAAAAATGACTTATTACATCTGTAATCAATAGTTAACTTTACTTTAATTACGTATTATAGTTCTGAAGCTATTATCCGTAACATTTATACTAGTATTGTCTGAACTAGTGTCATAATGAATACCACTTTTTTGTTAAAAAAAAACTTGACATAACGAAAAATTAATATAATGTGGAGTATAATCGTTAACATTTAATGAAACATTTTATTTTCTCAGTATAAGCTGAGAAAACTTGTTTGCGTCAGTCCTGTATGAATTTGTCTCAAACGTAATAATTTTTGTAGTTCTAAGCTGAAAAAATATTTGCCTTATCCAAAAAACCAGAAGTTTTATGAATATTTTGTTCTTTATTAACAATGACTTTTTGACAAAAATCTGTGATCGTATACGTATATCCGATATACTTGTTAGCCCTGCATAAAGAGTTTAAATAACTATTATAAATATTTACTAGAAAACTGTAAAAATTTCAGGAGTATGAAAAAGTTTTTCGATGGAAACCTAGTAACTAAATGCAGCGACAAATGTAACTTCGAAAAAAAATGGATAAAGCAGTACTACATTTAGAAATTCATACAGCAGATTCACTGTTTCCTGACCTGGTGAAACAAAATAAAACATTTAAGGGAAAAAATATCAAGACACAACCAAAAAGACAAATTAAATAGTTATTTACAGACATTAGATATGGATACAGAAATGTTTGAAGTTATGAATACGTTAAAGCAACAAATTAAAACTAAAATTAATTAAAACCTTAGGATACTTTCCTGGTAGAAACGTTACTACATAAACTGGCTAGAAACTCGTCAAGTTGTTATAAGCCCATTTACGCATGTACGTTGACCAGTTTTTAGCCAGTTTATGTAGCATTTTTCTACTAGGGTTAGTATAAAGAAAAAAAAGCCGACAAAAAACTAAAAAATAAAAGTCTTAAAATAAAATGCCAATAAAAAATGATAGTTAATAAAATGATTGTGAAGAAAAAGTTGACCTTACAGTCAACAAAAGAGTATCAGAATATACATGGAAATAGAAGTAAGAAAACATGTTGTAAAAAAAGACAGTAACTTTTTCAACGTTTTTTTCTAAGGTTTCAATATTTTAGAAGTGAGAAAAGAATTTATCACAATTAATACGATCTTGCTTGTCGAAACCATCTAGTTAGAAAGGTCCCATAATATGCCACATTCAAAACAACACTATTTCTTGTTATCATCACGCATGATTATTGTAGAGCTACTTATTTATATTCTTATTATGCTTGAATATTTGTTTAAGTTACTGATATGTCCTGTTCAATTTACCATAGTTTTTCAATGTTTAAATTATATTGACTACTCTGTTGTAACAGTTCATATTTTGTTTGAATTGTTACGTACTGTTGTCATCATAGTTTTTATTTGCCATAATATGGAAATATGAAAATGAAATTACTGTGAGGTAAGCTTGTAAAAATCGTAATTCCGTCGAAGCGTCTTATCTCATTGATAAATTCTATTAAATAGACGTACTTGTGTTATAAGGATATAAATAAAGTAATTTACCAATAAGTATTAGTTTGATGGATGGCTGAGCCATCGGATGAATAAAAAAATCTTGTGCGAAAACGTGGTGAATATGCAGGCACTATGTAAGGCCAGTTAAGGCTGTCGATGCAGTGTAATTACCAATCTTTTTCTTTTCAACAGCAAGGTGCACTCGTCTGCCTCTTTTCCGTTCCTCTCTCTCTATCTCTCTTTGACTCTCTTTTCACAGATCGGTATCTTCCGAATCACTATCAATCACTTCAAGAAGAAGACTACCTACCAATACCGGATGCTACTAAAATGGCTAAGCTTTATCTCCCTTCGTCAATGCTTCTGTATCTCTCTCTTTCTCTTTTTCTCCAAGAGGCTATATTATGCTGTCCTGCAAGCCGTTTTGTTAATGTGCAAATATATATGCCCAGGACGCAAATAACTGGACTCTATGTACACACGAATAATTAATAATTGAGTCATTTATATAACTATAAGTAAGGGCATGAATTAATTTATTTCAGTTCTGTTTCAATTTTTATGTATAATTATAAAGTCCTAGGTGGGCTAAGCTTTTTGTTAGTAAATTTGCTGATAATCTGTGTAAGAAATTAAAATTGTTCATTTGTTCATGTATGGCATGGTACTAATACATACATAAATTCAAATAACACTTAATTTTACAATACTATAAACCACGGAAGTATTGCCCTTGTAAGGAGGTCAACACACACAACCAGTCAACTAATTTTAATGATATTTATTGTGCTATTAGATGTATGCATGTTATAAAGGAAGTTTTTCAATTATTTGTATTTTTCGTAGAGTATGATGAAATTAAAATATTTTTCTCTTTTGAAGGCTAAAAAATTAAAAATATGAACATAAGGGTTAAAGTAGTAGGTTTATTTTAGTACAGTTGGCTAATTCCCATCAGAATTTTATGAAGGGAGAGAAAATTCTTCATACCGAATGTATCATCAAGTGTGAGAAGAGAATGGGATCAAAGGATGCTTATTGTACTACAATAGAAGAAATATCTGAAAAAGGAAAAGATACATGTAAACTGTTATTTATTATCGCATGGAGTGGTAGATGGCCCTATTATCGATAGTCCAAGGAAAACTTTCAGGAAACTTATGTAATATTAAAATTATACTTTTAATAAATACAATTATAATATATACCAGTAGTCTACATAATTTACTGTAAGTATACATTTTTCTGAATTGAAAAGTCAATGATAAGTGTTTTTTATCGATAAATAAGATTTTTTTAACTGTCTCTGTTATCGAGTCCTAAGACTCTCAATGTATCTATTATCAAATCCCTATTACCCTACGAAGCTGTGTGCATACTTATACAATTGATAAGTATCCTTCAAAATTGTAAATATGTGCATTGTTTTATCGCATCAAACATAAATCCAAACAAAATCTCGTTCAAGAAGAGATTAAAGTTATATACATTGCTTAGTTTTGATAAACGAGAGCATCAATTTCTGGGGCACGATACAGGTGGTACACCTATCATCGACTTTGTTGTTAATAAAGATAATGCTGATAAATATGTTGATATTTCTGATACATTCATGCGATGTAAGTCACCAAGGCAGTGAATTTTTCCTAAGACGTGGATTTATAAATTTTCTTATGATTTTCCATGATGCAACCTCACTTTTTAGTGAGCCACTGCTTGTGTATAAATGTAATTAAATTTTAGTTTGAGATTAAAAACAAAGATTTTATCGTTTGTCTCTGAACCGTAACCTTTTATCATACCAGACCGAATCATCCTTCTTCCAGGCACTTGGGCGATTTTTACCTCAATGAATTTTCAAGCTACTTCCTGACTTAACACATTTCTGATTTTACATCTTTTTAAAGTATTTCTTATTTCTCATATCCAGTGACGAAGCGCGATCGCATAAAAAGTAGAACGTCTTCTTCAACTACAATTTTTTACATTAAACTAGTCTCCAGAAAGTTTAAAAAGTACTTTTAAACACAATTATGTTGAAAAACAGTTAAGCAATCCCTTCTTATTATTAGTATTTGGGAAGCTGATGACCAAGTAGTATGCATTTTTATACAAACAAATTTTTAAATGGGCTTGACTTTAAAATGTAATGAAAATTCTGTATGGTATAAAGGAAAGTCACAAAAACAAGTGTCATTTACTTTCACTCAGAAAAAAGGACAATATTTTTCTCATCAAAGTATTGAATAATATACAAGACGAAAAATAGATTAGAATATTACCAACTGTTAAGATTATCTCTATGATATAATCTCAACATTTTCAACTCCAGAACGCGTTATTCTCTACGAGGCGGTTGTTTGATCGGATCCTCATTTTTTTGTTTTTTCATAACGAAACACTATGTATCAAGGTCATAGATCTTTGTAAACAGTAGCTTTTCTCACAGAAGCACCATCACTACTGGGACTATTTTGCAGCCCAAGGGACCGCAAGGTAGTCCTTCGTGGATGGTACTAATATGCCAAACAGTTTCTCCTACCAAGGGAGCAGTAAACGTCCAAATGTTATGAAAAACACCCCATGGTAGGGAAACCTTTTTTTTCATCCCGTCTATTCCTTACAACTGAAATGACGGTAATCGGTATTTTGAAAGCCACGGTAGCTAAGTGTTTCAAGCTGCGGATTATTCAACTCAGGGGTTCAGTGAACACATGCTTTCACAAAATCTTAATATCCAGCCTTTACTTACTTGGCTCACACTTTTGGGAAAATTTATTTCCAATGTGCGTATTTTCAACCGTAATCCGATGGTACAGAAGCCATATAAAATATCAGTTCCCATTTCTGTATGAGTGGTTAATTTGCAACAGATTGAGGGCAATTTGTCAATACTCAGAGTAACAACAATTTAAAGCCGTGATATCTGCAGTTTCTGCAGTTTCTGCAAAAAAAAAAAAAAAAAAAAAAAAACGAAAATACAAAAATGGTTTAAAGTACTATTAAGTACACGACTTCTTTATATCTCTATTTCAAACAAAGTCTTATTATTACAAAGTCTTATAGATTGGTTTCCACGCAAATGCAAATCTTGACAGATTTTCTTAAAAAAACAAGTATGTTATTGTAAACAAGAAATAAAGTTACGTACCGGGTGTCATTCGGTATTAAAGCAACAACTTTTAAGTGATTTATCGAAAAGCATTTTATTGCAAAGAATTTTTTATTAAGAACTAACTTTTGAGGTTGGCTGCATTTCTAACGCCCTCTTGAGATATTGCTTTGCTAAAGAATTAATATTACTACATTTAATATAAAAAATCGTGGCCTTATACACTTATTTAAATCAAATATATAAACAACTTGATACAAGGTAAGTAAGAAGCAGTACTTGGTCATTTCGAATAATTTAAACAGAAACTAGTAATTCGACGCTAATGTAATTTCATATCAAGTATTCTTTCACGCTGTATTCCTAAGCCTTAAGAAATTGATTAACATGTGTCCAAAACCTTTTTAGTAATTGTGTAATTGGTATGAACAGATTACATAAGCAGTACAGAGAGTTGAATGAAAAGTTACTTGCATTGAATCAGCAAAACGACGAAAATAATATGGGTTTGCGATATAAAAATAATCCGATGTTTCAAACGTTCTTACGTAATATATGAAGCGTTTATTTATTTCTTTGTTATAGCGCTGACATTAGTTTATTTATTTTTTCAGATAGTGAAATAGGCAAGTTGCACAATGAAACAGCAATGATAAAAATTAGATTACAGGAGGCGCAATTAACTTAAATTAGAAGAGTAGAAAAAGAAACATATTAGTTTTTCAGTTGTTTATATCATTCAACTTATTCCTGAGACATTATTAATTTCTTTAAAAAAATTGTAGCGTATTTAATATAAATGAAAGAACAAATTCATTTAATATAATGATTTAAAATAAATAATCTAGTGGGGCTTATGCTGTAGCCAGTATTTAAATATTTTTAGAAGTTACTTGAAATTTGTTGACCAGAATCGTAAAAAAAAATTTTTTTTTAGTTGACAGATTATTCCAGAAACCTTTGCAAGGTACAAGACTTTTGTTTTATTTCTGAGCTTCTGTAAGTGTAGAAAAATGAAGACGTACGGATCATTAAAGTTTATTCATGGGATCCTTAGAAACCACTGGCTTTTCAAATCACCACCTTGTCAATAAAAAATAGAAAAATCAATAAAACATATTATGATGATTTAAAATAGGAAATTGAGTGATTCTTATGCTTTATATTCGGCACATTTAATGTCATGATTTTTAAATGTACCGAGAGAAACAACAATTTAAAATGTGCAATGCAATTTTACAATCGGTCATTAATTAAAAAGACTGATCTTAAAACGAGCACGCATTTTTTAAATAACCCTTGAACAGCAATTTGTACCAGTACTGAGTACGAGTAAGTATATGATAGTAGTACAAGAGATGAAAATGGTATCAGTAAAGAAGACTACTGCTAAAACTGTAAATTCATGCACCGGTTCTAAAGAACCTACAACTGAATTTGGAGAACTGTTCGTGTTTCCGAAGGAGAAAAAAAGAGGAAGAGATTAAGTAAAAAAAGGTAAGGTTACCTACTTTAATACCAAGACATCGGATGAATGAGTGAGAGAGAGAGATTCAAAACCAGATATTTAGTCGGCCATCGGAAGAGAGAGAGAAGAAGAGGAAGAGAATGGTAAAATGGGAGGGCGTCGAACGTAGCTATCGGCTCTGGGGAAAACGACTATGGGAATGAGATTCCGTGGTGTCAGGCCGCTCGTAAAGTTGCAAATTTAACTTTCCGATTCGCCAGCAATATTGCACTTGTGCGTTTATAAGCTGAGAGACTCAGAGCGACGACGGCCGTAGGCTTGGAGAAGAGGAAGAGAGAGAGAGAGAGGAAACGAGCGACGGAGCAGTCTGTGAACGAAGCTAACGACGCATCTACCCTCGTACAAGTATATTTTTCGTCCAGTCGTGGAGAAAACAGCTTACCTTCACCTGTATATTATGCGAGAGCCATGCGCCAACGACCCACCAGTCAGGCTGCCTGACCACCTTTTATAAATATTTAACTGCGCGTGTATACGGGTCAATTATGTTAATTTATAAGGTGCCTCTGACTGTGGATCGCAAAGTTGCAATCTGTTGAAATAAAAAGAAAAAAAAAAGCCGAGAGAAAGAGAGAAAAAATTATTTAAGAGAGATTTAGCTGGTCCGTATAACCTTTTTTTATCTACCTGCTGCTCCTTCGTCACCTGTTTTTTTATTTTATTTTTTATTTTTTATTTTTTATTTTTTTTATCGAGAGTCATTATTCCACAACAGAGGTTTCTAAGTGGCCAATACTGATCACAAGCTTAAGATCAATAGCATCATTGGGAAACACTTATCCACATAATATTTAGTACGCTTGACATGTATGTAATGTACGACAACTATTTTATTACATTTACTAAGGACCATCTTATTTTATTCATTATACAAAATATTTATTCAAATGAATATTCAATACTAGGTATTTTTATGATGAATCTTAAAATTCTGTGCAGCAATGCTTATTTATGATTTTCAATTACATGAATAAAGTAAACGTATCACAGGTAAGAATCGAATTAATGTGTACAAATATATCCTCTTCGTTATACATATCGATAGCGTTGCGGTTGAACATGTGTTAACAATCCTCATTTGAGTAGCCATCTGCTAGATTAGCTGTCAAAGTGTTTTTTTCTCTCCCCCAGAAGCTGGATACACATGAATCCGGAGTACATAACCCACACTCGTAAAGTAAGTTCCTCCTTAATGAAATTAAAAAGATTGCAAGCTCCAGACAATCGGCATAAAAGCAGCTAGCAGCTAGGGTTCTTGCTTGAATGGCCCCGCCCATATCCTCCAGAGTGGTGGCCAGTGGCTGGAAAGAGAGAAGAATCCAAACATCCTCGACTACACCCAAATAACCACCTAGTATTCTTTCAACCCTCCTCCCTGGTCTTTGCCTCATCTTGGCTTGTTTGCGTTCGCATCGTACGTCTAGAGTCCTACGAGTTCGGCTGGTCCGGCGTGCGGAGACGCACTTTCGTTATGTTTCCGTATAATTTATTGTTTTGCCATCTCATCTGCTCATGACCCTTCTCTGTTTCTCCTCCTTGCTCGTCCAAGTGCCGGTATCGAGCACTACTCGCTTACCAAAGTGGACATAAATTAATCCCGTCAAATGTCCTCGTTCGTTAGCCGCGCTTCTCTAGAAATGGCCTCTCCCCATCTTATCCCATCTAACTCTCTCTTGCTCTCTCTTCTCCTCTTCGTATGATCTCTCGCCCCATCACTATAATATTCTTTATAGACACATACACATAATATATATACCAAATACAACATACCTTTACGTGAATACGTGTATCTTGTTGTTGTGTGTGGCCATACAGGCCCATAGCTGTGTGAACATAAGAGAGAGTCAAAGTTCATCGCAGTGCCACCAGATTGTCAGAAAGGTTGATCCAAAGTTACCTGTACAGGTACGTAACGAGGACTTGCGCAAGCCCGTCAAGCGACTCATCAGCTGATGCCGATGCTGCACAGTCCGAGAGCCGCCTCTGCTACATCCTGTTTGTACACCTACGGAACTCTAGTTGTACATCCGGTGATGACGGGGCAGGCACATTTTTATCTTGTACCCATGGGTTCTTTCATCGGCCTTAAGCTGCACCTGAAACTCGAAGCAGCCAAGCTATATCCGTCCGAGACCAGATGCAGAGTGTTGGAACGACGTCCTCTGTATATATGAAATATGTGCTCATTGATGCTGGCAGACCTTTAAACGGACGATTAACGGTCCCATCCCAACTTGATATCGACTGCGAGCGACCGTAATACTTAATCCCGGTTTAGGTATCCACGTGCAGTATAAACGGCAGATGTGGCGCTGAGGCGTTTTCTACGCTTCTTTGTGTTAATTTATTGACGCCAAGATCTTAGATTTACAAAGACCCAAGGTATGGGTTTCAAGGTTGATTTCCTCATTGACTTTTGTGATTTCAGAAAAATTGCACGGCGTCCTCCAAGCGAGTGGGTGCTGGCCGACGGCACATTTGCAGCCACGCGTGGTGAGCGTGTATTAAAATACATGTGCGGGTACCCGAGCTCGTAGTTCCATTTAGAACGATAGGCTGCTGCGTGGCACTTGCGCGGAATCGTCGGAAACAACGTAGGCGTAGCCTTCTTCCTTCTGAATGCCACGCAATGGCAGCGCAGTCCTTGAGAACGAAAGGTGTGAGGCAATGAAAAATACCCGCTCGCTGACGTTTTCTTTGTCAGTCGTTCTGACTGCTCTTTCCCATTGTTTTGCTCGAGCCAACTGAAAGAGCGCGCAAATAGTTTTTGTTGGTGCATATACTAGAATCGCTCCCACCCTCTCTCTCTCTCTCTCTCTCTCTCTCTCTATATATATATATATATATATACACATATATATATATATATAAGTTCTCAACAGCACAGCTTCCAAATACCTTTTTCCCGTGCCTACAATTGGGTGATTTTTACCCAGTTGCATTACGAAAGTTTACCCACTTGCTGTAAAAAGATCGGAATAATATTCTTTATGGCCAGTACTTTCAACCGGAATATCAAGCAGGCACTACCGCTGTAAATTCATTGCTTGAGCTTTGAGTTATTTTCTGGCACGCTGCCAATCATTGTAAGTTATTGCAACCCCTTAAAAGGCACAATTTGCTTTTATCACTTTTTAACCGCCTTCACCCGCGTACTCGTTATTTATTGCTATACATTTAAAAAACTTTACTTCGGTATATTTTAAGTATGGATGGAATTTAAAGAATTACATCGGCAAGTGGATTCAAGTTATACGTAAATAAAAATGAGGAAAAAGTATAACAACATTCACACGCTTACGAAAGCAAAAATTGTACTTTAATATTTACCGCACCCTCGTAATTCTTGTTCCATAGTAAAATTTTCAGAGCCACACCCAAACAGGCAGTTCCTCTTTTTTCTGCATTGGGTAAGCTTGTTTAAGCTTTATACGATACGGCAGCAGTCGTCGGCACATGGATCCAATAATAAATGGAATAGAAAATTTCTCCGTTGGATATAGTTTCGCGGACCCGGATCTGGGGACTCATAATCACGGATTCAAACTTTTTGACGAAAGCTCCCCAAACTCGCGTGTAATGACATAGCAAATGTGGTTGGCTAACCATAAAAGCAATGCGTGGTTACAGCCAGGCGAACGGCACCGGCCGGAGGAGGAGGAGAGGGAGAGAAGCGCGCTCGCATAAATTTCCAAACTCACCCGCCGATGGATCCGCAGAGCGTAGAATTACGAGAATTACGCAGATGAACTCCCCTGGTCTGTCTCTTGGTCCTATCCACGACCCCTCCTCCTATTCGCCCACCTTTTGTTGCTACGACGCTATAGATGCTTTCTGCAATTTCCAACGGCGCGTTACAATTTCGCGGCATCGGTGCCCAAGCTGCGCATGTACAATACACTCGCATACACGATACGCCACTCGCTTATACAAGACACACAGGTCACCGGCACATGGGCATTAACTGCACCCTGAGCTATTGTTTTGTCCCATCCCGCCCCAAATGTCTCCCCCCTCCTCCTCTCTATTTGTCACGAGTCCCATCAGCTAACGCATATGCTATGTATATACACGTGTGTAGGTTCATGTCTGTATATATATTTGTGAGATCTGTGCGTCGCGTGGATGCTGTAAACCATGATAAACGCGTGGTCTATTTTGGCTCATACGTGCAGGCTGACAGGGTCGAAGTACAGCCGATAGGTAGATGGATGGACAAGTGACGTATGGGTGGCACCTCCATTGTGCATGTTCATTGCTAAAAATTTGTTTTTGATGCAAGCGGACACTTGGGTAAATGTAAAAAGCGAGAAATTGTTTCAGAGTCTTGTTACACAAACGCTGTACAAACTGGCCTTTTTTTTCTTCTTCATTCTCGTCTTTAAATACATATATATATATATATATGTGTGTGTGTGTGTGTGTGTGTGTGTGTGTGTGTGTGTGTGTGTGTGTGTGTACATACATGTACCAGGCAATGCACCATCTTTTTTGCCGAGGATTGACAGGAAGAGACCGTTGGAGGTGCTAAAATTATCCCTATCAATGACTGACCTTAGTTCTAAACCTACCGACTTGCGGACAAGCCTTTACGCAGTATGACACATTCTTTGTTTATATTAGCGAGCTCCATGTATATCCAACAAAGTACATGCCGTGCGCATCTGATGCACGCCATGAACTAACATCAGACTTACCTACCGACCCATTTTTTGAACTCTTACGTAAAGGTAATAATATCTTTTGTTAGGTATCCTGATCGGTAAGTGCGAATCGTATAGGGACCCACTATCGCTTGGGATCTGCCGAGTATCTCAGGAAATTTAGGCTACTGCTCCCGAATGCCATACACCTAGAGCATTTCTATTTTTTAACCTGGGTGGTTGTTAACAAACAGCATTCTAACAATGCTTGGAAATAATGAGGCGTAACCGAAAACAAAACGTGGATCGGGTCTAAGAAAATATGCATAACGGGGATCCAGGGCGTTTGAATCTCCATGTTCAATTTATTCCTCGTGCTACGTATAGGTATAGGTATCTTTAAGGTCTGTATTTTTAAATATTGTCCAAACAAGAAACGGAGAACGAAATCTTTAGTTTTTACCCACAATACACGAGAAATTGTCCGGGATGAGCAATTTCAATATTTAAATGCTTACGTCTTTGGTATTGTCCAGGTTTCTTCTCCTTGCTCTACGAAAAGCTCTCCAATAGAGAACTCGTTTTCTAGTATGATGGATACAAAGGACGAAAAGGAAAAGTACGCGTATAATACATGCATACCACGAGATCGTAATTTTAGTTTGTAGGAAAAAAACTGTATTGGCAATTGGGATTTCGAAGGAGCATCGGCGGACGGCTTTATAGCTCGGCTATTCCGTAAATTCCTTGTTTACATACATGTATATCCGATCGAAAATGCCAGAGATAGGGGCTTCACTACACTATAAATTATTCACGTAACATGTAAAACGGACGTACTGATCCAAAGTACACACGAGTGACGAAAGAAAAGCGGGTGTGCTGCAATTAGGTATTTCCCAAATAGAAATCCAAACGACGAAACTTGACGTGGGCGAAGAAGATCTCTGTCCCGCTTCCTATGCACTATAGGTGCACGATTCCGCCGAGACAAAGACTGCAAGTACGGCAACAATGACAACGTATAGGCCTGTAACAGAGTTTGGGCGCATGAGCGTATAGCTGATGTACCGAAGATGTGTCGAGCTGCTCCCACTTTTACTTACTGGCTCCGGCAAGCTATTTCGCCTTTTCGCGGGTCTTCGTTTTCCCCCACGTTTTGTATATAAAGCGAGCCGAGCTTAGCCAAGCCTATTTCGTCCTCTGTACTTACCTATCTCCCCAATGGTTGCCCAACTGTGCCCGCGTTTGTGTAAGCGTGTGTGTGTGCACGCGCGCGTGCGTATGTGTAAATAGGTGTGTACACGCGTACCAGGCGGGTGGAGTAGGTATCTTTCGCGATTTATGCAAAATGGCACGCAGCTCCCCTGGGGACGCTCGTACTACGAAGCGAGGAATATAGGTATAGACACGGCGATAGAAGCAAGGGGAGGGAGTTGGGGGAAAAGCGCGGAGTCACCCCTCTTCAATCTAACACGTGCGTGCATATAGCCCCGAATAGAGTATACGAGGGCTCGGGAGAAGCTCTTGTGGAGCCAGCGTCGGCTAACCCTCGCCGCTCCAGGTCTGCTTTGAGAAGGCGTGCTCCGATCCTCGGTAACCGTAACTAGACACGAGGATCCTTGTGGAGCCTTTACTTTTACTTTTTTTTTTCTTTTTTTTTTTTTTCTTATTCTTTTTAAGCTGCTGCTGCTGCTGCTGCAATTTACGCGTTGTGTTTTTATATTTTTCGGTCCCCTTCGCTCGAACAGTTTGTCTCATAACTTGCCCGAAGGAGCCGACCTTTGTTTTAATTTTTCCAAGTAGGAATAAAGAATCAAAAACCCATGGCTGAAAACTTGATTTATTATTCGCATTGAATCTGGTAAGAAAAACTTTGCTCTGTTCATGCTTTGCGAATTCTACAAAAATTACACAACCCCTGAAAATGTAAGCAAAAAATTACAACTAACGTAAATTTGCTTGTTCTAAACACCTTTGTTTGTCACGTTTCAGTACGTTTAAGCTCAAAATTGCATCTCACTTTACTTGTTTGAAAGAACAACATGCACTTTGATTAGGACAAGGTCAATTATTTGGAAGCGTTTCAAGTCCGTCATAGCGTATCAACTGTTGGTTTCGAGTATACTATATTTTTAAAATAAGTACTTGGAAATTGCATGTAAAGTTAAAAATCGAGCAATTACGAGCAACAGACTCTACTGTTTACGAAATTTAGTTTATTAAATTGTTCGATTTTTCGTTTAAAAATGAACAAATAACGAATCCTTAGTGGAATGGATTCTTAGTCGAAAGCTCATGGTCTCACGTATGTACCATGGATAAACTATATTCGCGTATGGAATCACTATCCATATAATATTACACGTAAATGCGTATGAACTTGTTATTGTTAAAGCAGCCAAATCAAATGAATGAAAATGTTCTTTCTACGGAAAAATAGGTAAAATGAGCTTGATATTCAGCTGCATCATAATTTTTTGATTAATGGGCAAGCATGCAGCAGGTATTGCACGAATGCCACCACACGCTCTAGAGCAAGCTGCTACTTATTGAAGGATCACAGTAACGAAGTGGCCGGCCGAGTCAAAAAGCTGAATAGAGGGTACAAGGTGTGAGTTACAGAGGGTGAGATTTCAATGCCCACTTGACGGGGCTAAGTGTCGAGACAAAAGAATGCCCGCAAAACAGTGAGAAAGTAGGTGTGTATATATATGTAGTGCATGTAAGTATAATGGTGTGGCGGGTTGGTTTCATAGGCTTGCAGGCTAGGGGTCTGAAAACGAAGGCAAAGGCAAGGTGAAGCATCCACTGCTAGCCTGCAGCTTGCACGCGTGCGGCACATACACTTACAGAGATATCATGTGACGCTGCTGCAGTGAACGACACTTGATCGGTAGCGCGGGTAGGTACCGTCCACGAGCAAAGAATACACATCAGAAGAGACGACAAGAGAGAGAGAGAAAGAGAGAGAGAGAGAGAGAGAGAAAAGTCTTGTGTGTAGGCGGGCGAATGGGTGCCCGGGAATAAATAGATACTTACGGCAATGGCTTGGCTCGGCTTGGATGATCGAGTGCCCGTGGATCATTTAATTTAATTACCTCATGGGGGTTAATAGAAGAGATAAAAGTGGCCAGGCTCGTGCTGCTGCTGCTACCGCTAAATATATATGTATATTGTGGACGAGAGATGGCAGAGTAGTTGTTGCCACTGCCGCCGTATTATACAGATATACATCTAATATAATGCGCGTGCAGCTCAGCCAAGTCGCGCGCTCGGCACAATGGGTCGTCTTTCGAGAGAAAGGGGAACGATCGAGCAGGAGAGAGAGAGAGAGAGAGAGAGAGAGAGAAAGGGAAAGAGAAAAAGATCGAGGACCCCACGACGAGGGGGAGAATCAGCCTCGGGGACCCGTTGGTTGCCGCAACCGCTGCTGCCGCGTGCTCAATCGCGATGGGAATCTTAAAAGTTGTCGTCTCGCTAAATTAAAATTCCATGGTAATTAATATACTTGAATATCTCCAGGCTCGTCTCGCGGACGGCACTTCCTCTAATCTAACCGAAACTGGAGGGCTCGATTCTCGCTTCCGCGAGCAGGTGGTGCACCGATATTAATCCACGAAACATCGCAACTCACAGAAGCTTTGCGCTTCCTCTTGCCAGCTGATGGCAGGTTGCCAATGGTGGCACTTGTATTATATATATCTATACACCTACGTGATCTTAACGTTCGTTCGACGGCATCATCATTAGCTGTCGTGGGCAATCATGTCACCCTACTCGCTTCCCATCAGCGTCTACGTTTTCCAAAACCTTGTGCATGGCCACGATATATTTTGTGATTTTGTATTCTTAATGCAGACTGCAGGCACTATAGTCTTGACTCTATAACTTGTATGATACATAAAGAAAAAAAACGTTGGTTTAGTCCTGCATCCTCATTTCGGGCAAGTCCATACACCAATCCTCAATCGCAACACTTTTTGGAATACTATAAAAAAAAAGGTATAAACTAATGTTACAACTGAAATACAAACTGTTGCATAAAGTCATAGTCCCAGATGTACAGTTATGCAAAACCGTAGGAATATTAAATTTTAAGACAGCGGCTATAAATTAGTGGTAGGTAATACAGACACAGCAGCACATCGGCAATATGAGCAGGTTCGTCCAACGACAACGATGGCGATGACGCAGACTTAATTTCATAAACCACAACTGCTACCACTATTCAAGTGAAAACGCGGCCAGATTGTATGCGGCACTTCCACCCTGATATAGGTGCGGGACACTTCTGTCTCCATTCCCTTAGTCACAACTAACGTTTATTACCCTCTGCCGCTCGCTCTTTGCTTTTGTTTTTTAAGCATCCCATTACTGCGCCAGTTATAGACTTTCGCAGATATGTGTAGCTACGAAATTTGATTGACAGTGCATTTTTTTTTACTTCCATTGGGTATTGTTTCTAACAGTTGTTGCAAAGAAAAAACAAACCAATAGACGTTGGGTGTTTGGTTACCCAAGTAGAAAGTTAAACTTTTATAAAATTATACGGCAGATAATATCATTGGTCGAATCTGCTGTAAGTGGTAAAAATGCCTAGAAGAATTTTAAAAAAAAAAAGTTAGTTGAAAAAATTATTTTTCGTCATAGTTGTACTTCAAATACCATCTACAACAAACATCTAAAGCGATTCTACTAAAAAATTTTTGGATCAAAAGTTATGCGGTATTTTTTATAAGACAATTTTAGTTAATTTTCGAAAAATATACCTCTACTTCTGATGCGTGTAGCTAAGTTGTTTGTATAGATAAAGTGTTCTAAGCCCAATAAAATCAAAGCTAAAATTCAATTCTATCGATTAAAAAAAAATTAGTTTTATTCTGTGCCTCCGTTCAAACGTTGTAGCTGTTTAAAGAGGAGCGACAAAAATCTCTAATAATGAGATTTCGTAGATTTTTACCAGAAAATCGTAATTTTAAAAAAACCGCTGAAACTTTTGATTGCTGGCACAAAATTGAACAATTTTCTATATATTAATAGAACTTTGATTCAACATTCATTTGAGCCTATTTTGGACCACCTAAAATAGTGTCCTCCTTCGCTAATAGTGTCGGAAGTGGAATCGATATTAATCGATGTATCTCGCAAAAAAAGGCTAAGTAGACCAAACACCAAGGCATATGTCTTTTATTTTAACCCAAAAATACTGAAAAAGTTTTGTGAAATTTCAATGCACGAAAGCTAGAAAAAGAGACACTTTTACCACTGAAGGGTACGGAAGTGACATTTCGAGCTTTGGAGTACTATTGCAGCTCGTAGAGTTAGCGCAAACGGTTTTTCCACTTATAAATCATCTGTCCCCAATAAACAGTACAGAAAAAATTTTTTCCTTATCTGTACGAGTAACAGAGTGCTGGAGCCAGAGAAGGGACAGAAGTGACCAAAATTTTTTTACACACGAAAATTGAAAATTAAAATATCTGTCAATTAAAAAGATTTAAATTTTCGACAGCTTTGGCTTGTGGATTTATCATGTCATAATGTGTGATTAAAAAAACGACTACTGGAAGGTGTTACGAAGTACAATAGTGTGCTTCTCAAAGTGATTTCCACTATATCCGACATTTTTGTTTAAATCGTGAGACATTTGAAATTGGGTTAAAACTCTTGCTTAGAGATTAAAAATAAATGTAACATACGACTTCTATACTTGATGATGTATGTGCAAGGACATGGCAGAAAAGCTTACTTTTTTCTCAGTAGGTTCTTTTAGGTACAAAATTGAGATTGAGAGAGGGTACGGAGGTGATATTTTGACTATATTTTCTTATTTATCTCTTCGAGGAGTCAATGTATGAGCTTGAATATTTTTTCTAAGAGAGTTTAACTTTTTTAACACAACTTCACCCAATTTAACATTCAATTTTAGTTTTTTGTAATAGCATGAGCTCGGGACATGAATTTGACCACTTACGGCAGAATCACGTAATTATCTTTATAAATACAGCTTCTACGAAATTATATTGTGTACAAAGGAGGTATAACTGTATCGATGAAATGGGTATACCTACGTTAGTTGGGTGTGGTTAGAATAAATATTTTTATTATATAACTGAGCAATCATAAACAATATATTGTGTATAGGTAAAAAAAGTAAAAATTAAAGCCATGACAAGACGTCACGCTCACACCTGTCATATACGCTTCATCACACATAGGTTTCTTTGATAGATATTGCCTAAGCGTTAAATGTACAGTCAAAAAAGCATAAGAAATACTTACACACAAAAAATTGCAGCTGGTTTAACTGTATCCATTTTTTTATGTTAATTTTACATGCAGTAACATTATTAAAGAATCACGAAAACGTTACATTTATATCTGAAAAAATCCCTCAATTTTCGTTGTATGAAAGACTATGTTTACATTAACCTCTTAAATTTTTTAATGGATCAACATGTTAGTGTTTTTATAATAGAGCAAGAGAGAAAGGTTCGAGTGTCAGAAAAAACTTGTATACAAGTACATTATTATGAGAAAAATAATTGCCAGCATTGCTGCCACCATAAAAATCAATAAATAAATTTATAGACCTTTGCATGAATAAACCATCATCGAAAAACTATGAAAAAAATTGTAAAATGCTTTTAATTTTTGAAAACAAAAAAAATGTCGAAACAATTATGTTTTTAATGTAAAGTTATTAAATCAATCACAAATAAGCAAATTAATTTTAAATTGACTATTAAATGAATCACATATTGATATAGTTTGTAATTAACTAAGCTAATCAATTGAAAGTAAATGAACAATTAACTTATAAATAAGTTACGAACCATACCGTAAAAAGAAGTAATTAAGTTTCTTTATGGGAACTGTTTGTAGCATCGAGGGTAAGGTGCTTGAATTGGATGCAGGAAATTTAGAGTTCCAATCACCTGGAAAGTATTTTTTTTTTCTTTTTCTTTTTCCTTAAGAGAATGAGTTGAGCAGTAAGAAATAAAATTCAATACAATTCGAAACTTGTGCTGTAGTGAAAAATGAGAAAAAAATCCACTTTGGTCACAGATTTTCTCAAGGTCGCCGATCTGGAATCGTTGATTTACTCTGGTGCGTAACGCGCCTACAAAAGTACAACTTCAAAAATGGCCATAGCACATGCCGTAGAAGCAAAGCGGTGTTTATAATATATGTATAAAAGTTAACTACATGCAAATAATGGGCTAGCAAGATAGCGAGGCCACGAGCACCAGTTTCAGAAAGCAGGCTACAAGCTGCAACGTCAGTCCGCAGTGAGAGGGGAAGGAAGAGAGCAGAGAGGGAGAAAGCAGAAAAGCTCGATAGAGCGGCAATAAATTTTTATCTGCAATCTCGATTGCCCGCGCGAGCCCTCGCCCTACACCTACTATACGTACACATACACGTGCACATGGACGGGGCTTATTTATTAGTAGTAAAATGAGCGCAGAGCCTGGCCTTGAACGAAAAGGCACGCGAGCACATCACGCGGGTGTGAGTCTCATAGGCGTGCACGTCCTGCGTGTGTATATATTATACCTACATATATAAACAAAGGCTTTGTCGCCATGAATCGCGCATGAATTAAGAGTTGCAATTGACGCCTTGCGAGAGAGAACGTATGAGTAAGCAAGCGAGTAAGTGTGTGAATATATATATATATATATATATATATATATACACATATATATATATATATAAGTTCTCAACAGCACAGCTTCCAAATACCTTTTTCCCGTGCCTACAATTGGGTGATTTTTACCCAGTTGCATTACGAAAGTTTACCCACTTGCTGTAAAAAGATCGGAATAATATTCTTTATGGCCAGTACTTTCAACCGGAATATCAAGCAGGCACTACCGCTGTAAATTCATTGCTTGAGCTTTGAGTTATTTTCTGGCACGCTGCCAATCATTGTAAGTTATTGCAACCCCTTAAAAGGCACAATTTGCTTTTATCACTTTTTAACCGCCTTCACCCGCGTACTCGTTATTTATTGCTATACATTTAAAAAACTTTACTTCGGTATATTTTAAGTATGGATGGAATTTAAAGAATTACATCGGCAAGTGGATTCAAGTTATACGTAAATAAAAATGAGGAAAAAGTATAACAACATTCACACGCTTACGAAAGCAAAAATTGTACTTTAATATTTACCGCACCCTCGTAATTCTTGTTCCATAGTAAAATTTTCAGAGCCACACCCAAACAGGCAGTTCCTCTTTTTTCTGCATTGGGTAAGCTTGTTTAAGCTTTATACGATACGGCAGCAGTCGTCGGCACATGGATCCAATAATAAATGGAATAGAAAATTTCTCCGTTGGATATAGTTTCGCGGACCCGGATCTGGGGACTCATAATCACGGATTCAAACTTTTTGACGAAAGCTCCCCAAACTCGCGTGTAATGACATAGCAAATGTGGTTGGCTAACCATAAAAGCAATGCGTGGTTACAGCCAGGCGAACGGCACCGGCCGGAGGAGGAGGAGAGGGAGAGAAGCGCGCTCGCATAAATTTCCAAACTCACCCGCCGATGGATCCGCAGAGCGTAGAATTACGAGAATTACGCAGATGAACTCCCCTGGTCTGTCTCTTGGTCCTATCCACGACCCCTCCTCCTATTCGCCCACCTTTTGTTGCTACGACGCTATAGATGCTTTCTGCAATTTCCAACGGCGCGTTACAATTTCGCGGCATCGGTGCCCAAGCTGCGCATGTACAATACACTCGCATACACGATACGCCACTCGCTTATACAAGACACACAGGTCACCGGCACATGGGCATTAACTGCACCCTGAGCTATTGTTTTGTCCCATCCCGCCCCAAATGTCTCCCCCCTCCTCCTCTCTATTTGTCACGAGTCCCATCAGCTAACGCATATGCTATGTATATACACGTGTGTAGGTTCATGTCTGTATATATATTTGTGAGATCTGTGCGTCGCGTGGATGCTGTAAACCATGATAAACGCGTGGTCTATTTTGGCTCATACGTGCAGGCTGACAGGGTCGAAGTACAGCCGATAGGTAGATGGATGGACAAGTGACGTATGGGTGGCACCTCCATTGTGCATGTTCATTGCTAAAAATTTGTTTTTGATGCAAGCGGACACTTGGGTAAATGTAAAAAGCGAGAAATTGTTTCAGAGTCTTGTTACACAAACGCTGTACAAACTGGCCTTTTTTTTCTTCTTCATTCTCGTCTTTAAATACATATATATATATATATATGTGTGTGTGTGTGTGTGTGTGTGTGTGTGTGTGTGTGTGTGTGTGTGTGTGTACATACATGTACCAGGCAATGCACCATCTTTTTTGCCGAGGATTGACAGGAAGAGACCGTTGGAGGTGCTAAAATTATCCCTATCAATGACTGACCTTAGTTCTAAACCTACCGACTTGCGGACAAGCCTTTACGCAGTATGACACATTCTTTGTTTATATTAGCGAGCTCCATGTATATCCAACAAAGTACATGCCGTGCGCATCTGATGCACGCCATGAACTAACATCAGACTTACCTACCGACCCATTTTTTGAACTCTTACGTAAAGGTAATAATATCTTTTGTTAGGTATCCTGATCGGTAAGTGCGAATCGTATAGGGACCCACTATCGCTTGGGATCTGCCGAGTATCTCAGGAAATTTAGGCTACTGCTCCCGAATGCCATACACCTAGAGCATTTCTATTTTTTAACCTGGGTGGTTGTTAACAAACAGCATTCTAACAATGCTTGGAAATAATGAGGCGTAACCGAAAACAAAACGTGGATCGGGTCTAAGAAAATATGCATAACGGGGATCCAGGGCGTTTGAATCTCCATGTTCAATTTATTCCTCGTGCTACGTATAGGTATAGGTATCTTTAAGGTCTGTATTTTTAAATATTGTCCAAACAAGAAACGGAGAACGAAATCTTTAGTTTTTACCCACAATACACGAGAAATTGTCCGGGATGAGCAATTTCAATATTTAAATGCTTACGTCTTTGGTATTGTCCAGGTTTCTTCTCCTTGCTCTACGAAAAGCTCTCCAATAGAGAACTCGTTTTCTAGTATGATGGATACAAAGGACGAAAAGGAAAAGTACGCGTATAATACATGCATACCACGAGATCGTAATTTTAGTTTGTAGGAAAAAAACTGTATTGGCAATTGGGATTTCGAAGGAGCATCGGCGGACGGCTTTATAGCTCGGCTATTCCGTAAATTCCTTGTTTACATACATGTATATCCGATCGAAAATGCCAGAGATAGGGGCTTCACTACACTATAAATTATTCACGTAACATGTAAAACGGACGTACTGATCCAAAGTACACACGAGTGACGAAAGAAAAGCGGGTGTGCTGCAATTAGGTATTTCCCAAATAGAAATCCAAACGACGAAACTTGACGTGGGCGAAGAAGATCTCTGTCCCGCTTCCTATGCACTATAGGTGCACGATTCCGCCGAGACAAAGACTGCAAGTACGGCAACAATGACAACGTATAGGCCTGTAACAGAGTTTGGGCGCATGAGCGTATAGCTGATGTACCGAAGATGTGTCGAGCTGCTCCCACTTTTACTTACTGGCTCCGGCAAGCTATTTCGCCTTTTCGCGGGTCTTCGTTTTCCCCCACGTTTTGTATATAAAGCGAGCCGAGCTTAGCCAAGCCTATTTCGTCCTCTGTACTTACCTATCTCCCCAATGGTTGCCCAACTGTGCCCGCGTTTGTGTAAGCGTGTGTGTGTGCACGCGCGCGTGCGTATGTGTAAATAGGTGTGTACACGCGTACCAGGCGGGTGGAGTAGGTATCTTTCGCGATTTATGCAAAATGGCACGCAGCTCCCCTGGGGACGCTCGTACTACGAAGCGAGGAATATAGGTATAGACACGGCGATAGAAGCAAGGGGAGGGAGTTGGGGGAAAAGCGCGGAGTCACCCCTCTTCAATCTAACACGTGCGTGCATATAGCCCCGAATAGAGTATACGAGGGCTCGGGAGAAGCTCTTGTGGAGCCAGCGTCGGCTAACCCTCGCCGCTCCAGGTCTGCTTTGAGAAGGCGTGCTCCGATCCTCGGTAACCGTAACTAGACACGAGGATCCTTGTGGAGCCTTTACTTTTACTTTTTTTTTTCTTTTTTTTTTTTTTCTTATTCTTTTTAAGCTGCTGCTGCTGCTGCTGCAATTTACGCGTTGTGTTTTTATATTTTTCGGTCCCCTTCGCTCGAACAGTTTGTCTCATAACTTGCCCGAAGGAGCCGACCTTTGTTTTAATTTTTCCAAGTAGGAATAAAGAATCAAAAACCCATGGCTGAAAACTTGATTTATTATTCGCATTGAATCTGGTAAGAAAAACTTTGCTCTGTTCATGCTTTGCGAATTCTACAAAAATTACACAACCCCTGAAAATGTAAGCAAAAAATTACAACTAACGTAAATTTGCTTGTTCTAAACACCTTTGTTTGTCACGTTTCAGTACGTTTAAGCTCAAAATTGCATCTCACTTTACTTGTTTGAAAGAACAACATGCACTTTGATTAGGACAAGGTCAATTATTTGGAAGCGTTTCAAGTCCGTCATAGCGTATCAACTGTTGGTTTCGAGTATACTATATTTTTAAAATAAGTACTTGGAAATTGCATGTAAAGTTAAAAATCGAGCAATTACGAGCAACAGACTCTACTGTTTACGAAATTTAGTTTATTAAATTGTTCGATTTTTCGTTTAAAAATGAACAAATAACGAATCCTTAGTGGAATGGATTCTTAGTCGAAAGCTCATGGTCTCACGTATGTACCATGGATAAACTATATTCGCGTATGGAATCACTATCCATATAATATTACACGTAAATGCGTATGAACTTGTTATTGTTAAAGCAGCCAAATCAAATGAATGAAAATGTTCTTTCTACGGAAAAATAGGTAAAATGAGCTTGATATTCAGCTGCATCATAATTTTTTGATTAATGGGCAAGCATGCAGCAGGTATTGCACGAATGCCACCACACGCTCTAGAGCAAGCTGCTACTTATTGAAGGATCACAGTAACGAAGTGGCCGGCCGAGTCAAAAAGCTGAATAGAGGGTACAAGGTGTGAGTTACAGAGGGTGAGATTTCAATGCCCACTTGACGGGGCTAAGTGTCGAGACAAAAGAATGCCCGCAAAACAGTGAGAAAGTAGGTGTGTATATATATGTAGTGCATGTAAGTATAATGGTGTGGCGGGTTGGTTTCATAGGCTTGCAGGCTAGGGGTCTGAAAACGAAGGCAAAGGCAAGGTGAAGCATCCACTGCTAGCCTGCAGCTTGCACGCGTGCGGCACATACACTTACAGAGATATCATGTGACGCTGCTGCAGTGAACGACACTTGATCGGTAGCGCGGGTAGGTACCGTCCACGAGCAAAGAATACACATCAGAAGAGACGACAAGAGAGAGAGAGAAAGAGAGAGAGAGAGAGAGAGAGAAAAGTCTTGTGTGTAGGCGGGCGAATGGGTGCCCGGGAATAAATAGATACTTACGGCAATGGCTTGGCTCGGCTTGGATGATCGAGTGCCCGTGGATCATTTAATTTAATTACCTCATGGGGGTTAATAGAAGAGATAAAAGTGGCCAGGCTCGTGCTGCTGCTGCTACCGCTAAATATATATGTATATTGTGGACGAGAGATGGCAGAGTAGTTGTTGCCACTGCCGCCGTATTATACAGATATACATCTAATATAATGCGCGTGCAGCTCAGCCAAGTCGCGCGCTCGGCACAATGGGTCGTCTTTCGAGAGAAAGGGGAACGATCGAGCAGGAGAGAGAGAGAGAGAGAGAGAGAGAGAGAAAGGGAAAGAGAAAAAGATCGAGGACCCCACGACGAGGGGGAGAATCANAGATGAGAGAGGGAGAGAGTGAGCGCTGTCGGGAATTGGCTACCGGGCACACACAACCATATATACATATATATATATATATATATATATATATATATAACGAATTCGAGGTATGCGACGGGCCAAGCCCGGCTCTCTCTTTCTCCCTCTGTAATATTCTCTTTCAGCGATCGTAGCGATGGGCGGCCCTTATAAGTATAGGTAAGCCGGTATACCCGGGCGACGAGTGCGACGACTCGGCATTGTATGCAGATGCCGAAAGCCTTGCTGGCAGTGACAATGCCGGAGGCTTTCTCGTCTCCTCGGGCTCTCCCGCTCGTCGTGGCCGCGTATTCGCGCCTCGGGGCACCACCCTCTTCGGGTTCTGGAGCGCTTTGCCGTTGCGGATGCGAGTGCCTCTCTATATAATACCCATGTCGCAGCCTCGGCGCATTAACATGCGTGCGGCCGTCGGGACACAATGCGCCCGCAGTCGATCATCGCGCGTCGTTGTCACTTTTTCTTGCTCGCATATAATATGGTATTTCACTCGTGTGCATAATGTGGACACGAGTATGTGTTTTACACTTGGCCGTCACGTCGCCACTTGCCGGTTTCAATGACAGACACACACACACACACACACACACACACACACACACACACACACACACACACACACACACACACAGAGNACACACACACACACACACCACGTCGCCACTTGCCGGTTTCAATGACAGACACACACACACACACACACACACACACACACACACACACACACACACACACACACACACACACAGAGAGAGAGAGAAACTGTGGGCATGCGATCACCGCATCGCTCCTTATACACATCCAAAAGTGCCGATTTGTCATTGCGCGTTTATTCGGGCTCCATCTTTCACATTTGACGCATTGTTATGAATTGCTTTGGTGAATAATATGCTGACGATCCTCCATCGCTATTATCATTATCAACATTTATTCTTATTGTTACTATCATTGTATGGCTATGTTATAGCTGGGCCGTTGTATTTTTTAGCCCAATGATTTGACGGTACGCCAAATTCATGCTGCAAAGTACAAAAAGTTTGTTCAACTTTTATCCATTATATTCAAGATAAAAGGAAATAGAAAAATAAACCGTTCATTACTTTTCAGTGTTGGTACTACTATCTACATAGATTGTTGAGGTTAAAAATATACCGTATTAAAAGCAAAAAAAATATTAATAAATAAATAAAAGAACAACAAGATATCACTTTCTTGAAAAACTACTTGTTGAGTAGCTATCTCATTGCTTTAGCTTAATGGCTTACAAGTCACTTGTTCTAAATTACATACAATCAATTTGGACATGGACATTATTGAATTACCTTTTTGCTATAATTGCACAATGAAAGCTGTACTGTAACTTATAAGTTTAAAGGACATAGATGTCAAGATTTTTCAATTTATTGACTTATTGATAAGAGGTGTCTTACAAAAACTGAGAAAAAAGAATTGTAGACTTGTACATCAATAGAAAGTAATAACTAGTCAACAATGCCTCCATAACAATATAAAATGAATGTTTGTGTATGTATAAACTGCATTTGGAATAACAATGTAACTTTTGTTTCGTGATACAAAAAGCCGACCCACCCCAGAATTAGTCTATGTGCGTTGGTCTATCCAGCCAAGTCCAGTGCACGAGAGGCTGGTTCACCACTCGCGCTCTTTAAATTAACTTGTCACCAAATCGGTAACTGAGATCAAGCCTCGCGAACGGAGGGGGACACAAGTAGTGACAAGCAGAAGAAGGGAATAAAAAAAAGGCGGATGGACTCGTGCGAGTCCCGTACGTTGCATTGAATATTGCGCGCATACATCATTCGAGCCTACATGCCATTGCAGAGGCGCGCGTGGAACGTAGGACGGATCTCCACTGGCCTGTCACCCCCCATGATACACACCAAGTACATCACTAACATTCCAAAGTTTCGCGTGTATCCGTGTGCGAGAGGGACTCTCTCTCTGGCTGGCTATTTTTCGAAAACATCACCCTCGTCAAAATCATCCCCAGAAGGCAGATCTACCACGAAAAGCTTGCTCAAAGCAAAAGCGGGACCCCCTCCCCGTCTCCCCGTTATCATATCAGTCGAGGAAATTTTTTAGCAGCAGCAGCATTGGTTCTGCTTTCTTTTCCTCCCAACCCTCGTGCGCTCCGATGCTCACCGGTACGAGTCAGCCAGCGCTCACTCTACTTCCCTGCTCAATACAGTAGTGTAAGTATGTACAGGGCTGTACAGCAGCAGCATCACAGCGGAAGCCGGTCGATAATGTAACTCTGCCGGGGGTTGTTTGGTAGACGTGGCGCGCACCTATACACACACACACACACACACACACACACACACACACACACACACACACAAGCAACCACACAGGCGCGCCCACCTACTTACCAACACACGAGCTGGCTGGCGCGTCTCTGGCGCGGGAGCGCGCGCGGATAGATTGGGAGCAGGACGAGGGCGATGCTGCTACGAGGGAGACGGCAGATGGGAGGAGATGTGCGCGCCGCGCGCTGCCGGAGGACGACGGCGACGGAGAGCGAGAGGTGGATTGGTAAACCGGTCACGTACTGCTCGGCGATGAATGGACCCGCCGAGTCAAGCCCGGCTGCTGCTGGCACGCACGCGAGAGAAAGAGAGATGAGAGAGGGAGAGAGTGAGCGCTGTCGGGAATTGGCTACCGGGCACACACAACCATATATACATATATATATATATATATATATATATATACACCACCAGCGACGCGGCGTCGACCTTTACCCCAACTCGTCGTCGGCCTACAGCCAGCTAGCTCGCTTACTCATGTAATTTTCTTCGTGCGTTCGTGCCGAAGATCCCACTTTTGTCGCCCTTCCCTTTTGGAAAAAAAATTCGACCCACACCCCCCCCCTCCCTTCCTCCTACCCTCCTGCCCACTGTGTTGCCGTATTTGTGGTGCGCACGTACGGTGGGTTCTGCGAGACTAGCTATCGGTTCAGGAAAAATAACCGCTGCACCCCACATAGGTACACACTTTTGCTTTTGAAGTTAAAAGAGAGTCTTGCTCGCCAAAGGAGCGCTTAGATGGTAGTACAAGATAGAGTCGACGGAAGAAAAAGGGAAACGAAACAAAACAAAACAAGAAGAAAAAAAGAAAACGAAAAAAAAAAAAAAAAAAAAAAAGAGGAAAGGAAGAAAGAGAAAAAACGCGAGCGGGCCGGATAATGCATTTATTGGGATGACTGGTGTGCCAAAATAGTATAGAGGCATTATATGTACACTGGCCGTAGGTGGGAGTGCAACGGGGCGCTTGGGGGCTCGAGGTTCTTCGACGGCTTCACTCGAAGATAAATTGGGTCTTTAGAGCTGGCACGAGTTTAAGGGAGTGCGAAATCGTAGTACATAGATCACAGCCGCGAAGCTTGTCGTTGACAGAGTTCTTGTCACCCCCTGTATATAAGTGGAGCATCGCCGCAGGCAGAATTAACCTCTCTCTCTCTCTCTCTCTGGCTCTGTGATCTGAGTACAGTCCTGTGGAAGGCGGGAGAGCGAGAGCTCGTCTCGCGCGTCTGCCTGCCTTGGCTGTTGCTGCTGCTCGTAACCCAAAACTTCCGCGCGGTGACGGCGGCGTACCCCTTTATGCAATCTAAAGCCAAGCCTCTGATCTGCCATAAAGTCATTTCATAACCCGGCCTCGGATAGGGCACGGGGGAGAGAACGAGGGGTCATCTACCTCAGCTAGCTAGTCTCTCTCCCCCAACTCTCTCTCTCTCTCTCTCCTTCACTATCTGTGGGCAAATCCCAAGTTATGCCACCCCTGCTACGTCCCTCGCGACGCCTGTACCGTAGTACGTATATACCCAGCGCGCGTCGCCCGTTCCCCATGCACCCGACGTGCACACGCGCACGACACCCTTTTATCGCCTTCTGTGTACTCCGTACGGGGATGCGGGACGATCTACGTCTATTTTTTTTTACTCTCACACACGCCCTTTTTGTCTATGCGCGAATCCGTGTGCTAAGCCCTCTGTGACCGTTCGTAAATACGTTGATATATCTTCCAAATCTCCCCCCCCCCCTTCCATTTTCTCTTTCACGCCCCCTACCAACTGTCTTTCTTAGATTTTTTGATTTTTTCTTTCCCCCCCCCCCCTTCTAATATTTCTTTTCTCTGTTTCTTCACGGTGCGTGCGTGAATATCGTATACATGCCCCACATTTGAGCCGAATGAGCATCAATTTACTTGTTTTCAAAATTCAAATCGAAAGATTCGAGATTAAACAGTCAACATCAATCAGGGACGCATCTTGTCCAAGTACACCCGAGAGGATTCGATTTTTTGCGTACGTGTTTTTTTGCGTGACATCCAGATTGTGTTGTGATGGGATACAAGCAGGCATCAACTAAATCACGTTTAAATGGTTATGGACATTTGGGAAAAATCAACTCGTCTTGGGTGTACTTGTAGGTGGAGCTGATTAAAACGCAAATACTCATTAAAACTTGAAAGTAACATGGAGATTCGAGGATGGGAGAGAGTGAGGGCGAAAGGCCGTCTCAAAATTACGGAGACGACAAAGGTTTAAGAGATCGCAGAAAACAGCGAGCCGGAGCAAGAGCGCGAAAGAGCAAAAGGTGGTGACATTTGCACTTGACTTAAGAAATTAAGCATAAATCAAACTTCTGGAAGACGGAAAAAGCGGAACCCTTTCTTTCCTTCCGTCTGTCTTTCTTTCTTTCTTTCTTTATTCTTTTTCTTAATTAAACGGCGAACAGGACAGAGTTTCTTGCAGTCAGTAAACTTTCTTTTTAACGCTCCCCGAATGTATTATTAGGCCCTCGCAGTACCCCATCTATTCGTACTTCCTTCGGCTTAACAAAGTTTATTTTACGTAATAAACGAAATAGGTAGCGATCTGTATCGCCCGTCAGTGACAACTCAAGACTTTGATCACTACTTAAAAACCCAATACAATCACGCTCCTTCGCAACGTTTTAATGAGATTATATACACGTACGTGAGCACAAATCCAATTTCCGTGATGGAGATCAAGCGTACCTGCATGCAACCTCAGAGTTGAACGCGCCAAGTAATAGAATTAATAACACGGAGGACGACTCGTTCAACGTGTGAAGGCGGAAAGACTCGAGGGGAGGAAGAAGAACAAAAAGACGAGGAAGATAAAAAGAGCGGAAAATTATTAATTAGCTACAAGATAAAATGGTGCTTGTCCTTGTTCGCTGCTTGTCACAAGACCCCCTGGGTACGAGTATGTACGTCGCCAGATATGAAGTCGCGCGACGCCTATCGGCGCGCATGTTGTACACACACAGGCCCATCTCTTGGCCAAGTAGGTATGTAGGTGAGTGCGCTCTAGCGTGAGTATACGTGCACTGAATATGCGCGAAAAAAGTGGAGGGGCAGAAAATCGTGGAAACAAGACTTTTTAGGACAAAGACGGCTTAAATATCGTGCGATCATGATCCAACCAGAGTCAAGCTATCGTGACTTTTTTGTACTTCCTGAGCAAAGAGACTTACCCCATAAATATGTAAGTATACGGTGTGCCTTTTTCAATAATCAAACATATCAAAGTATAATCTTTTTTGTGAAAGTCTTTAACTAAAGCTGTACATGCACAGTCCAAATCGTTACGAGGATCGGGATAATGAGCGGGTAATAATTAATAAACAAGCTTTTGTATTGAAATTGACTACGTGGGAACTTTTATTCACAAGAGCAATGGCTTGTGCACTGGAAGAGTGCTATATTCGGCGTTTGTGAGCTGACTGACCGAGTTGTATAGAATACGAGGTTTGAAGAGCACGGGATAATCTTAGTTTTCGGAGATAACATTAGAGATAGAGAGAGAGAGAGAGAGAGAGAGAGAGAGAGAGAGAGAGAATCAGGGGTGGCAAAGATAATCCCTGTATTGTACACAGAGAAACTTTTGTTTTGATTTGAGTATAAGTCTATAGCTGATAAGAAAATATAAGCCTATGAGAAAAGTAAATCTAAATAAAGTAACTGTTTTTCTTAGGTACTCCATCTTCCTTGCGTACCACAAAGAATAATAGTTATAGTTTCATCACATTATTTAGTAAATTTAGAATTGAACAGCATCATCATTGCTTCACCTGCAATCTACAAAGTCAATAGTAAAATGTTAACCGTAAGACGAAAAAAAAAAAAAAAAAAAAAAAGAAAGAAACACAACTGTGGTCCAGATGTAAAATTCCTTGGCTTCCCTCTGACCTGCAGATCTACATGTACTTACTGCACCGTTCATGGAGGCTATTGCCAAAAGTTTCGCTCCACTGGAACACCGCTTCGTTACGGTACTTACAAGAGGAATGATCATCCATCTTCAGCGCTGCTTCTCCTTTTACGACACGTTTTGCGAGTGAATTCAATACATGTATATGGGAATTGAAAATGTGGGGTAGGGTGCCATAGGGTAGGGGGTGGGGAAAGCCAGAGAAAGGGATCGATTAGCGGCGAGAACGGTGGTGCGCGCTCGGTGGGCCAAACGAGACGGAAAAAAGGTCCAGGGCTCCTCCTCGTCCCATCCGCGCGGGCGATGAGGTCGGGGGATCAGCGTGGCAGACTTATCGACAGCCGCGCAAAAGCCGCAAGCTGGAATAAAGTACAGAAAAGAACCGGGTGTGTGTACATGTGTGCATATACGGAGATATATACGTATATGTATATGAAAAGGGGAAAAGGGGGCTGAAACGAGGGAAGGATAAAGAGTGGTGATAAATGCGCGGAGCGGTCATATTTCGTGGCGCACGCCGGTCTTGTGGGTATCGGTCGCCACACAGTGCAAGGTGTAGGTATACGCCATGTAACCTGCAAGAGGCCGAGCGCTCCCTCCTCTGACCCCCCCCCCCCCCGCCTGTTTCCTATACGCAATGTCGATGCGGTATCATGTAGTGTTTCGCAACTTTTCTTTTTTTTTCTTTATTTTTTTTTTTCCTTCCTCCTCTTTCCTCTTTGGCCTTTCTCTGGTACACACGTATGGGTACGTATGTATAAGCGCAAGCACAGCCATCGCACGTACACATATCATTGCAGGCTCGCACCGTGGTCCACAAGGGCTTAACAAGTGACCACCCGTACACCTCCAATAATTTAAGGAGAAGAAGAATAAGAGGAAGAAGTAACAAGCAGCTTGACAAAGTTTATTGCTGCAAATGGCGAAATTTGTACCTTGCTAACGATCAACAGGGGTTTTTGCTCCATGTCTTTCCGTGCCGCTTTCTAACCCACGGACTTATTTTCCCTCCTTGCCCTCCCTTATGTTTCTGACCATACGTTTTTTTTTCCTTTTTTTTTTCTTACTTAATGCAAGCTTCCTCGTTTTATGTACTGAATCAAACAAGATGTATTTGGGCAAGACCTATTTTCAAGCAGTGACTGAAAACTTGTAGCAGAATCACATGTATTCTGCGAACCATTCAAGTGGGACGACAGCCGTTGGAAGCTCGTTATGACCCCCTCCGCGTTGTATTGGAGGGAAGTCATTGTGCTTGGTTTAAATTTGGTTTAAAAGCTGTTGTTTACCTAGTTAAGTACAGTGAAACGGACAATGTCACCTTAAACTCCACTTAATGTCGTTGGCTCAATACAAGAAAGAAACTCTCTGAATAGGCAAAGAGGTTTCATCTCAAAATTATCTTCTTGTTTCTCCGTAGTTTGCGGCAAATATTGCACTGTAAACCGACATCTCTTGAAAAATAGTCAGATTAGCGAATCCATTTTTCCGTTGGTTAATTGATTAAAACCGACCAAACCATTGATTTATTTAGCGCATTTAATAAAAAAGTAAATTCCGTTGAAATGTCAAAGTATGCGACTAAAATAGAATAACAGGCGGGTTATACTTGAGCCCATCAGATAAGACAGTATGATAGTCTTGTACTTGAATCAATATATGCTGAGATAGTATGACTCTTACAGTTTGAGCCGTCAATAGATGAGATCAAGTCACGCGGGAGCGCTACGAGGCAAGTTTAAGAAAGCTGACAAAGCCTGGGCGACTGCGATACTATTTACTTGCTATTTGCATACTTGAGTTTTCAAATATCGAAAAATAGTTATTTTTCTCGATGTGGCTCATGTATTTTGGTTTCATGCAGCCTCTTCAATCCTATTCTATAGCTTTACCGACACATATGGGCCGGAAACTCGTTAGAATAACAAAAACAAGACATGTGTAGCTCAAAATGCTCAAAACAGGATTTTTTTAGGCTCAGTATTCGTGAAATGGTCTTATCGTTAAATTAGCTGCTAGTCTGATAGTTGATGTATAGGCATATTCTTGAAAAGAAGTAGTGTTGCCAACAACGTATGATGTTGGTGATTGGTATATTTAGGTACTGAGATCGTTCTCTCTAATTACATATACTCTACACACAAGAAAAGAAAACGTTTTGTGTCTGCTACAGTTGCTTTGCTTTTGTTGTTTGAGGTTAATGTAGTTATAGGTACCATAGGATTAGTAAATGAGATGATTTCATGACAAATGTATATACAGCTGACAGTAATTCGAATTGTATAGCTGCAGCCGAAGAATACGTAAGATATTTGATTGCAAAATGCGAGCTTTTTAAAAAAAAAGTAAATGACGTACATTGAAATTTAGAAAGAATTTCTGAAGGAAATAATCCGTTTATTATCCTACTGTAAAGAAAAGAATATCCTGTTGTAGTCCACATGACAAAAAATGAGATATAGACATTTCCCCAAAAAGTGTAAAAAATATGGCTGATAACAACAGTACACTGTTATGTTTTGTTAATAGACAATAAAACCCAAGATAAAAAGTATTATTCAATAAAGATTTTTTTCATTTTTTATGTTAATAACTTATCAATCGCAATTAAGAATTAATTTTTTTAATTTTCGAACTAATTTCGAATCTCTTTTACCCACCTAAATACTCATCGATAAATGAAAATCTATGAAACTCATTGATGTGATCCTACCGTCCTGATAATGGTACTAACATGAGAGTGTAACTTACAAACTTAGAAAGAAGTTAATAAAAATTAATATCACAGTATTCAGGCGTGAGTATACACAACCAATTGCATAATATAAATCCATGCTTGAATCAAAAATAGTGGTGAATCTCATTAAATGCACAATATTTTATTTCAGAGTATGCATCTATTGAGAAGGAAGCTAAAAAAAGTAAGTTAAAGTAGTTGCAGGAGGAGTTTAAATAGTTATTGCCACATCAGCGAGTCTTAACTTAAACGTGGATTCGACTTCGTATAAGATGAAAATTTTTATTTCATATGTGTATCTTGTTTAGTTCTCTGTGTGCGGTAATCTAAAACAGCACCATCTGCACGGCAAAAAGGAGGCAAATTGGCAAATCGCCTCCTTCTTATTGTGTAGATGGCGCTGTTTCAGATTACTGCCCACGTAGCGAATAGTCGCGTGTTAGATATAAGTTTGATGCACAAATTAAGAAAACTTTGCTTTATATCAAATCTGATATTCAATCTATATTTACGGGAGCCGTTACGTTAGCACAGTGGTTTAGACTTCGATTCTTATAGCTGAGGGAGCTTGGTTACGCCTCTTATTACTCATGAGCGTATTTCAACTGTGGTCCGATAGTTTTTAAGCCATGTGAAATAATGTCCCGAAGCAACTCGTTATAGCGAGACTATAATATATAACGAAAAGTCTTCGGATATCCACGAATTATAACGTTTTTAAATTTTTATGTAGATTGGTGGCATGTATTACTTTTTTACTTTATTTGTATCTGTAACTTGTAGATACACAAGTTACGATTGTTCAAATACCTAAATATAAAAATTAAGGCCGGTGTACAAGGCACAGAGATCATCGTATCGATATAAATAATTTTCCATAGTTATGTATGTACATAACCTCTAAATATTGAAAACCAGTAAAAAGTAGGGACTTGGGTACCCAAGTTTGAAGTTATACTTCTATAAAATTTAATGGCAGACAATGTATAAATATTAACATACCTTCTATATAACGATATTGTGTACGACGATGGGGAAATTATCATTGTAATGAGTAGATTTACCTTAATTAGAAGGGGTTCAATAAAAATCTTAAAATGTAATAAATAAACAATTACAAACAATTAATAACGTAGATAAGTAAAGTTGAAACTGAAGACATGGCACGACTCGCTGCCACGCTGTCATTCAATCTTTTGATTATTTCGAAACAGCGTAGGTTTAACATAGTTTTTTTGTTAGATATTAATCAAACATCAAACGTATGTTTGGAATGCCATAAAAAATATATACAACGATTGCAGATCTTTTAACTGCACCCTTTTTTTTATGTTCAATTTAAAAAATTGCATTTTCACATGTAACTTTACAGAAATCACATAAAATTGTAATTATATGATGTTAAGAAATCTCGCAATTTTTTTGTTTAAAATCTAACTGTTAGATAAATCTAATGAATAAATGATAAATAAATAAATATTTATTTATACTTAAGAAAGCTACTCTTCTGAAAATACTAACTTTTGAGTTTTTAAAAAAGCATTGAACTAAAAAAATAGTGTATTAAGTGAACAATTTATTAACTAATTTAATTTATAATCAGAACACAATGAATTAATACACTGTAAATGAATATTTACTTTAAAAATAAGTGACAAACCATACCATAACAAGAAGTAATCAAGATTTTTTATATCAGGACCGCTTATATCAGAGAAGGTAAGGAACTATTCGTGAGCAGATCATGGGTTCAAGTCTTGAGAAAAGTGTTGGTGTGTTTTTTTTTTTTTTTTTGTTTTTTTTCGAAGTAATAAGAAACAAGATTCAATAAAATTGAAAAAGTATGCTCTAGTGACATAGTAAGGTGGGAACCAGCGTGGGGCGGTATGACGAGGGAAGTATAGGGCAAAGAGGGAGGAATATGCAAAATCCACTTCGGTTGCACAATTTCTCAAAGTCACCAATTTAAAATCTTTGATTTACTCTGTAGCTCAGAGCCCGCCTATAATAAGTATACCTTTCAAAATTCCTCACATTTTGAAATGGAAGCGAGATAGTCTAAAAATAACAATATTTACGAGTTTTTTTACAAGGAAAAAATATTGCAATGCCCAAATAGAGATGTGATGAGTTGTGTAAAAACATAACCTTAATTTTTAGTGTCTTAGATATTTCTTCATGAAATCTAAATGAAAAATAATAGGAAAAATTATAGCATACTTTCAAAATTATTACGAATGTGTATTATCTTTTGTTCATTTGCTTAAATATAATCCTGAAAGTTATTTGAAAAACGAAAAAATTTAGCAAATAGCTAGATAGATAGACTAAAAATCACAATTTTCACTTTGTGCACGCATATAAAAACCCTATCTGAACTTGAACTTGTCCTACACCTCTCATTTAATGTAAGCGTGCATATTGTGGCGAAAATTATAATGAAATGAGTTTTTTGGCTCTTTTGTAGTTTTATTAACTTACGTAAGCAAAGAAACGCTTTTTTTTAGAAAAAAAAGTTTTTTTGAACAGTACGATGTGATATTCGGCATTATAGTAATAAAATGTTAAAATACATTTGTAAATAACAATAATAACATTAATAATAATTTAGATCCCACAAAGCACGTTTCACCTGACTCTTAATGACAAAGATGGTAAAAACTACGAGACAATGTGACATTCGTACTTACGATGCATGTAATTGTAGATCTGGCAAAGTCATATTTTTTATTTAAAAAATTAGGATACCATTATATTTAAAGAAGAATTATAGTTTTATTAATTAAATGCGTTTTATATTTTATGTGTTATATTTGAAATAAAATATCGATTATGTAAAATCGTAGCTACAAGTATTTGTAATAACTGTAACGAATTTGTAAGGTATTTTTATCTGAATGTTTTAAATTTACGAAACAAAAGTTTAAAACCCAAAAACTTAATTTTAAATACGGTGTTTAAAATGAAGTATATTTTAAATACTAAAAATTTTAAGTACAATTATGTTTGGTCAATGTATTTCAAATAATTTATTCAAAATACAAACGTATTTGATAAAAAAAATTAAGTAATTTTGTCAAACACAAATGTTTTTTGAATAATTTACTCATGTGCAATAGCAGCTTTAATTTTGTGTTCAAGTACTTGATTAAATGCCATTCTATTTAAATATTATATTTCAAATACTTCATTCAATACATTGTATATGATTAAGGCAGTTTAGGTACTATATAATCAATACAAATGCAATTTACGTATCAACGTGTTTGAACTAAAAACTAGAGGGCACGATGAACAGGGGCACGAAAACGGAGTGCACAAGACAGAACCATGAGAGTGAGAAAAAGGTCTCTCTCATGCACTTGTCTCTTTCTTCCTCTGTCTCGCACATTTGTGGACTCAAATAGTTTTGTATCGCCTTAAAACCACTATTAGATAATCTGTAGAATAGAACTGCTGATTTGCGAAATGCATCAAAAAAGGTTCCTCTATTTTTAATTTACCACCACTTTCTCTAGTTTTAACGACAAGTGTAAGGTGCTGCATATACGAAATAGACTACGAGAATGACTGAATACGGCGTTAAAAGTTAAAAACTTTTTCAATTTTAATATTTTTTGAAAACGTATTATTTATCGTACAGCAGAAAACTGTAGTAATCATACATAGAGCCACCTATTTTTGATTACCGTTGTTCTGATGAAGTAAGATTTGTCTGTTTTTGGATTTGTCTCTATTCGACTTTACGTGAACGATAGTCCTAATGCTCTTGCACAATAAGTACGTTATGAGAATACTTGTTGTACAATGTTTTGTATAGTATTTCCTCTGTTCTCATTTTCTTACTAACTCTTTATTTGTTAAGTTATTGTAGCGTCTTGATTATTAATTCAATTAATAACAATAAATGATGTACCGGAACTTTAATGTGATACGTTAGTATTTGAAATTTATTATTTTTCTTAAGATCATTTAATAAAATACATGTAAGCAAAATTATTTAAGCAAAGTATTTGAAATACTTTAATAAAATACAATGGTACTTATAATATTAAGACATTCAATTTTTAAAATTTAAAATTAACTATTCTTAATACTTTTCTTCAGATAATGTATTGGATATTTTTAGTATCTGAATACAAATGTATTTAAAGTACAATTGTATTTAATTTTTTTGATTTTCAACAAAACATCTTAAATAACGTATTTTCAACTGTATAAGCAAATTTTAGCTACTATTTCAGATGATAAAAAATAAAGTATTTTATATACATACGTCGTTCAGATAAAGTGACTAAGTGTTGACATAAATTTAATTAAAACTTTGAATAAAGTATTCTATAGATGAGTTCTGCTCTGTCAAATACTTCCCACCTCTGGGTACTTGTATATTCAATCTGTGTATTTAATTGGCATCGATTGATTGGTTGCCAGTATTTTTCCCGTTTAAAAAAGACAACCACCTTCAAAAATCTATATCTTAAGAAAATTTTTGTATAGTGTTTAAAGCATTGCCAACTAAAAATTTACATAATTCAATACGTAAAAACCAAGCTTTACATTTAAGAGTTCTAAACGGATACCCCCTCTGAGCCATATTGATCGTAAAAAAAGGGTTTACTCGATAACAGAATTAATGTCAATTAGTATATTGACAATACTTTAAACAGAGATTAATCAGTGTACGAAAAACCTTCGATCCAAATTCCAAGTCCCTTTATGATTTATGAAGTGAGATATTGATAATTTTATTATTGAACTTTTAACGTACAGTTTTATGAGAATCAGTACTGTTCTGATACATAAGCTGCAATATCTGGATAATCGACACCAATATTTGATTTAAAATTTTTTATAAAATAGCTAAAATCTTGGCGATTACGTAGCTATAGTCTCACTTTCACTCATGGATTGTGGAATGAGCAATAAATTAGTAAATAAAATAATTCTCCTTCGACAACTACGGTTAGTACGTCGCGTTATGTCTGTATATTATACTAGCAGCCCCCCGTCTCGGCTTCGCTCAAGACTTACTAAATAAAACACCGTAGTGTGTTGACATGTAATGTGAAACATTTTCAGTGAGAAATTTCACACATATTCCTGATACATCTCAGAACAAAAATCTTCTTATTAAAAACATATTTTTTCGGAATCCATATAGTTTTTTTGGTCAAATAATAAGGTGTAAAAATTCAAAAAAATAATTATGCTGAAAAGTACCGTGCGTTCTTTATGCCATAAAATAATCGGTGGCCATAAGAAGCCGTTGATTTACAGTTTCTCCCGTGTAATTCACGAAAACGGCTATTTTTTAAAGCTGTTAAGATTTTAAACCCCCAAAAAATTTATATTAAAAAAAAATTTTTTTTCTCATATCTCACAACTTTATTACCAGAGCAACAAAGTCCTGGACCTTAAACCCTACATTTTTATTGCCACAAAAACACAAATACATTTTCTACTCATTAAAAAATCTGAAGTAGGATCTTTAAAGATTTCAGAGATTGCTGTGAGGGTACAATGAAAAGCTGATCTCTCACGTAATGGACTCTTTAGTTGTCGATTTTGACGCTGCTGTTTCAATCTCGATAAATTTTCTGCGTCAGTTTCTTGACGCCTAAGTAAAATTGTATTTATTAGATACACTTGAAGTTTTTCTTCCGATTCACCCTCTTGCGACTTTTGGCATGATTAAAATTTGTGTGACCCCTAAAGTGTGTTTTCTGTCAACTTTGTTAAGTTCTTATATATTTGTTGGCAAGGTAGTTCGACGTCCGATGGCCCTAAAAAAGACCGGTGAGCTTCTTACGTTAACTCTTTCTTGACTGCAATTAACAGCAAGTGTGACTGCCTGGATACCTCAGGGTGATCTTCTCTGGCTTGCTGTTGAAGACCCAGACTGATCGGGAGAAAAATTACAAAGTTCAAAGCTTTGGGGCTAGTTGTAGTGCTCTTTCCCAACGTCTCCTGGTATAACGTGGAAGACGTTGGTGTCTAAAGCACCTTTTTTATTTGCAGATTCAGTTGTTTTGGAGATCTTAGATGGGGAGATTGGTTAGTGATACTTGTCCAGTGGAGGCTGTCCCGTTGGCTCAAGTTTTTTTTCCTTCATAGCTGTTATAGGTTTGCCCAGCGCAGACCTTGGAGAGGATCAGTGATTCCTGGTTGAATGCTTAGAGTCGAAAGGGTAGTATAGGGTCGTCGGTCACCGGGTTTTCCAGCCTTGCGAAGAACAACTCCGCAGGTGACGTCTGCTAGTGAATCGCTGACTTGGTTTAATAGTGCCTGTCTTAATTTAATATAGTCTTTTAGTCGACAAATCGCTTCCGTAAATGGTAGTAAAAATGTATTTGTTGGCAAGGTAGTTTACATTTAGGTGGCCCCTACAAAGAACCAATGAAATTGATGGTTAAGTAGGGAACGCAAATACTTATAATGGCCCTAAAAAGCGCCAGTGGTGAAACTTCCAGGCTATTCTTTCTTATTATTCTCGATGATGAAGAGCTAGCTGCGGGTAGCTTGACTCTTACCCTCGAAATCTCTATGTACAGAGACTGTGATGGAGGGAGGTACGCCACTGACCAAAGAATATCTCGTCTTGGGTCGTTTCCCGGATAACCAACCGCTCATTGTTAGACGGGAACATGTGGGTAAGCGCATTGGGGATGCGACGACCAAGACGGTAGCCGTTGTGGCTGCCCGTGCCCCTCAGAGCTGTTTTCCCTTGCTNGAAGAAAAATTACAAAGTCCGAAGCTTTTGGGCTAGTTGTAGTGCTCTTTCCCAACGTCTCCCGGTATAACGTCGAAGACGTTGGTGTCTAAAGCACCTTTTTTTATTTGCAGATTCAGTTGTTTTGGTGAACTTAGATGGGGAGATTGGTTAGTGATACTTGTCCACTGGAGGCTGTCCCGTTGGCTCAAGTTTTTTTTCCTTGAAAGCTGTTATAGGTTTGCCCAACGCAGACATTGGAGAGGATCAGTGATTCCTGGTTGAATGCTCAGAGTCAAGAAGGTAATATAGGGTCGTCGTCCACCGGGTTCTCCAGCCTTGCGAAGAACAACTCCGCAGGTGACGTCTGCCAGTGAATAGCTGACTTGGTTTAATAGTGCCCGTGTTTATTTAATATAGTCTTTTAGTCGACGAATCGCTTCCTGAAATGGTGATAAAAATGTATTTGTTGGCAAGGTAGTTTACACTTAGGTGGCCCCTAAAAAGAACCGATGAAATTGATGGTTAAGTAGGGAACGTAAATACTTATAATGGCCCTAAAAAGCGCCAGTGGTGAAATTTCCAGGCTATTCTTTACTATTGTTCCTGATGATAGAGAGCTGGCTACGGGTTGCTTGATTCTTACCCTGGGAGTCTCGATGTACGGAGACTGTGATGGAGGGAGGTACGCCGCTGACCAAAGAATATCTCGTCTCGGGTCGTTCCCCGGATAACCAACTGCTCATCTTTAGACGGGAACATGTGGGTAAGCGCGTTGGGGACGCAGCGACCAAGAAGGTAGCCGTTGTGGCTTCCCGTGCCCCTCAGAGCTGCATTCCCTGGCTGACATTTGTAGCCACAAATTCTCTAACTACACCAGGTGGGATGGTGGGACTGCCACACAACTCTGAAGAGTTGGTGCAGATTGTGCTCTGGCTAGATATGTTTCCTGGTATTGTGGCAGAGACGGCATCGGTTGGATTTAATTTTTTTTTTTTTGATCGCACTCGTCGAGTTTCAGGGTTAAGGGGCACCTAGGTCCCTTCCCCTTTAGAGAAGAATGTCGTCCGTAACCGGGATTCCCAGCTGCAGGACTATCACCATCATTGTCTGTATAGCTTGTTTAGCTGCCGAAGCTCGACTATACCAGTATCGATACGCTCCGGCCTATTATAACCACACTTATTAAATTCTGTTGCAGGTAGACTTCATTTTATGTCGACGCCACCTAGCGGATCTTACTGAACCAAAGAGAAAAGCTGGCATATTTTTGCAAAACTTTGAGCTCATTTATTGCTATTATTATTAAATTTTTTAAGATAAAAACTATGCTAAAACCATCTAGGAAGTATCATGAATCAGTGTGCAAAATTTCAACGAAATCGGTTCAGTAGTTTTCGCGGTTAGCGATTACAACGGTTTTAGCGCTTCTGCTTTATATATTAGTAAGATAGTCATGCAGGTTATAATACTGCTGATCTTATGCGTCAAAAAGGTTAGGTATGAGTGAGCTTTCTTAAGTGTCACGACAAAATCTTCTCTAGATACAGGAACGGTTTGAAACAAAGTTGTTATTACTTGACGAAAAAAATATTGTATAGATTTCCAGCGAGCTGATCGATCGATGACAGTTGAATACACATCAGATATGGGCGCATGTTTCAAGTGTACGAATTTTACGTTAAAATTTGATTTTTGTTATCAGTTGATCCAACTCCAAATAGAGAGAAAAGTTGTACGTGTTTGCCAACGATATAATATAAGCGTTGCTTACACAGATACACTGCAACATTGCTGTACGGGTAGTCCAGCTATTTCGGATGGTCAGAAAAATGAATGCACCCCGGTTACTCGTGTGCATGTAATTTTCGTCAGCTCGGTGCGTACCCATGTATTTATATGTAGGCTCCAGTAATGTAGGGCTGCATTCAAGGTCGCACAGAGCACACGGGATGACTTGAGCTAGAAAAAGGAAAAAGCAAGAAAGAAGATGGAGAAACAAGTGGTCCAGCCAACAATCAGGAAACTGTAATTTCGCAAAGTGGATCTTGTATATAGAAGCTATGCTGCTCTCCACCCTGCTCTGTGTGCCTATGGGCATCTCCGCGTCCCCCGATTCATATAATATTTCGAGGTGATATATACCCCAAAGTAAGTCGAATCTCCGCATCGTATCACGTAAGGCTTGTGCATACAGCTTGCCCCTGTAGCTCCTCTCTTAACTCTCTCTTTCTTACATGCATACTATACAGGCATGTAGTCTTGTGTATTCACGAAGCGCTGCAGTGGAGTGCAGCACACGGCAGAGCCGCAGCCACTCCAAAAAAGACACACTCTAATTAGGCCCTAAGTGAGAAATTGAGCCTTCTGGCAATTTTAAGGAAGCTGAACACTGCCCTGATTAATATCATTATACCTCTTGCACCGTCTGAGCCGCTTCTCCGTCACCCCCCTTTCTCCACCCCCCCCCCTTCCCCAACCTTTTTTCAGCCATGGCCAGCTTCTTGCACGTACGCCACTTTTGCATCGTCCACATATATAGGTACCTCCGTCCTACCGACCACCGACTCCTATATTGTTGATGGTGTATAATGGTAGTATGGGACTTGCGCCCGTAATAGAAGGGTTGCTCCTGATCCCCCTCGACCCAACGTTGCATATTTTCGGCACCGCTCCGCTTTCATCGTCTTCTTCTTATTCTCATACCTTGCCTACACCTGCAACACTGTCTGCATTTTTTCTCTGCCTCTGCTTCATTTGTCGGGTTAGATACTTATACTATACTACCACCACTACTGCATGCTTATCGCTTTTATCTGCTGTGGGTGCTCACGAATACTTTGATTGGGGATAACTTTTTTCCGTCAGTACATGTAGACTTGCTCTCACACACCTGGAAAGAAGAAAAACTTACACACACATGGAAGGTTATTATACAAATAATAATTTTTAATGCAAAAAATGCGCAAGACAACGAAAATAGATCGTTAAATGTAATACAGCTTTACTAAACAAATGATGTAAGTTTTTTTATACTTCCAATCGTTGTGCACATGCACGGGTATCTTTTTTGAAAAGACATTTTTTATTCCTTGTGAAAGTTATATGTGTCATGATATAAGGACGAACCACATTTTTCTAAACATTAAATAAAGTGAAGTTGATTATCTATCTTTTTGCGTTATCTTTAACTCACTTGTGAACAATTACTGAACAAAGACTATTTTTAAAGTTAATCCACTACAATAAGTACAACCTTAAATTGGGTACGAGATGATGTAAATTTAAAAAATTTAGACACAGCACCTCAAATAAACGCATGCCTATGTAAGCATTTCATGTAAATATTAATTCTAAAACGAAAAGAAAATCGTAGAAGGGAAAAAGAAATCAAGAAAATCGATAATCGAAAATTAGTGTAACTATTTCCAAGCCAATGGATGACAATTACTTGTGGCTTAAAGATTCACAAAATCCCGATGTGCGTGGCTTGTTCGAAGTTTCAGTTGTTTTGGAGATCTTCAGGTCGTTTTTTTTATCACGCGAGCCAAGAAATTTTGTCCCAAGTTTAACTATACACCTTACCCAAGCACTGTACTTCTCAAACGCCAAGCCACGCTAGGCCTTCTAGCCCCACCCCAGTGACTTCTGATCTCTCTAATTGGCTTTTTTCTAAATTGACCCGCTCGCAGTACCCCGCTTAAATCCTACGACTCTCGCATGTTCCTGCGGACCGTGGCACATTACGCTTCAGATTTGCGGGGACTTATTTTAAGGCAACCCATGTACCCTGCTTATACGCGAGCAAGAGGGAGACGAGTAGCTCTTGTAAGTAGTCCGAGCACCCAAGCATGTAGCCCCCAGGAATGCTTCGAATTTGAAATGCTAATTCGGAAACGAGGTGAAGGAAAAAGGGCTCGTGCCATTTTTATCTCGTGTGTTCCTGCTCTCTTTCACCTTCGGTAAACTTGAACTTTGTCGTTCTCTCGTGATTATCTGACATTCTTCACTTCCCCTGATGCTCTAATAACTATGTAATGCCGCACGCTAATGACGGCTCTTGTTAGGCTTAATTACCGTTCGGCCGGGCCTCGCGATCTGCCCAGCAAAGAAAGAAAGAAAGGAAAAAGTAATAAAGGAGAATAAAAATGACTATCCCACTGCTATTGCTGCTGTTACTGCTATACATGAGAGAGAAAGATAATACAGAGCTACCTTCGTAGTTCGCACTATATGTGTGACAATACGTCGTACCTTAAAATACAATAAGTATAGTAGTAGAAGGAGTTGTGCAGTGATGTTGCAGTAGCTGGTGGTGGTGGTAGTGATAGTGGTAGCAGTGATAGATGCGAATCTTATTGGCTCTTCTATGTGCGATCGCCACAGTATTTATCAATGTCTGCGATGAGATAAGCTGATTAGAAATCGATTCGAAAAATCTCGACCCTCTTCTCTTATCTTCCAATTAAATGCAAGATATTCTTCTACGATCTGAATTAGCAACTTTCGCAAGTATAAATATTCATACCTATGTGTGGGACGTGCCAGATTGTAATGAGATAATACGATTAAAAGTTTTTTTATACATATGAGCGATTCCACGAAAAGTCATGTGTTTCATATTCATGTGGATTAAAATTATATTTAAGCTCGCTCTTTGATTAGCTCTTGAACAAATATCACTTAGTTCGCAGTACTACATATCCTATGACATAAGGATTAATATTATGTCCAAGCCCAAATACTCATGTGGAATACTTTTTTTCCATATTAAGGACATATAATTTTGCGACTGAAGTAATTTAGTTGTCGAAAACTTACTTTATAAGTCTCTACTTTTTTTTAATCAGTAGAGCTTGCCAGTAACTAAAAATAGGCAAAATAAGAATTTAATTGATAACAGACCTCCTCGAGAGATGTACAATAATGATAAAAATCGTTTATAATAGTAAGTACAAGAACTTACATTTTAAACTTTATCCATGTTAAAATAGTAAAATTTGATTAAAATTATAAACAACTGATAAAATTTTTCAAATCGGTTTCATATATATGAGATGAATTTGTAATTTTATTTCAGAAAAAATTATAAAATATTTTATTTTGCGTCTTCTTTGAAAATTGTTAACTTTTTCTGAAGACGTACACACATTTTGTTAAAATACTTAAATATTTCCTCATGAAGCCTCACTCACGTCCTCATTCTTCTTACTCACCCCTTCGTTTTTAGCAACAGCAATTTTTCATGATTAACTTCGACTTCCGTTATGGTTTTAATGTAAACAGTAAACTGAATAGTACATTTATTATAATTACCTACGTATATACTATATCGAATAGTTGTCAGTCTAAAATTTAGTCAGCGGCCCCCACTCCCCCCTTTCTTCCTTTAACGTATTGAATAATTACTCGAGCGATCAAGTTAAAATTTTAATAGTTTTCTCTTATTTTAACTCATTAAAAAAATCCAACAAAATAGTAGCCCCTCTGCCCCCCCCCCCCATGTTTTGTAGTGGGCCTTCTTTAGACCTCCTGAGGTCATCACTCAAATAATTATACAATTTTATAACTCAAGTAGTAATTTTTACTTATATATATATTTGCTCTAATTTTAGAGAAAGTCTTACTAAATATACAATGAATGGTATAATTAGAAGTTTTTAAAAATGTTTTTATAGAAAATCGATTTTACTAAAATGTGGGATGTACGATAAAGAAAACGATGACGGTATTTATTGTCAGTATTCAATAACTGTAGGACTATGCTATGGAGGGCTCATCTGCAAAATGTTAGTATTTATTTTAATTCTTGCATTTGAATAAAAAGAAAAATAATTTTTTTTTCAATGTTTCATTTAATCTCCAAACCATACTGTACGAATGTAATGTGAAGATTCCTCCACCTTGGCAGCAGGTACCCGTACAGTTGGTAATAAATAATAAGGGTCTTTTATAAAAATTCTTATTTATTAAATGGGTGACCCTGTGCTTGTTCATCTGCCATTAAAGCAGCTAGAGTTAAAAAAACATTGATTTATGTACATTAAAAACAGTAAGGATAAATTTGTATCCATAATTATGGTTATTCTTGGTATACGAACTTCATTACCGGACTCTTTCCTAGTAATAATTTCTACTCCTATATGAAATTAAATCTTAGATAAGCATATTACCTAAAGAAGTTTATTAGAAATTTGTTTTTGCTTGAATCAAACAGGATTAAAAAAATTAAGTCAAAGTTATGTATGTTAATTGGAATTTTTCTGTTCAAAAATAAAGCTTCATTTCCGAGTAATTTTTAGATCTTAATTGAAAACTGTTTTTTGCATACTTTTAACTGTACGTTTACATCATCAGACAAATTTTCGTAAATCATAAAAAAGAGTACAACATCTCTTACGCTGCAAAGTAAGTATCGTTATTAGAAGTCAATCCAGAAGAGTAGGAAGAAAATACATAAAAGTGGTAAACAACGTATTCAACGTCGTATAGTAAATTATTTTTCCTCGACTTTGCACACTAGGGCATACTTTGGACCTTTTAACATGCGACAATAAATACTCCGGCCTTCTGGGCTCAAAGCTCATTCCCCCTACAAGGTAACTACCGGGCGCAAAAGGTGGTACAAAAACCACATTTTGCTATGAACGTATCGTAATGTGAGCATTGCTTCAATAGAAGAACCATTTCAACCAGTTATAACGATGTTTCTTCGGATCAATATTTTTTTTTTAAGTCGAAGCGTTATCATAACTAATAGATAAATCAATAAAACTGAAGCAATGTGTGATTTATTTTAAAAACGACATCTACATGCTTATTAATCTGAGATACCATCAATTATTAGCTGAATCGTTGTAAGTAAATTTATTTTATAAAGAAAAAAGTGTTTTTGTTCTAACTATGTGAATTCAAAAAGATTAACTTGCAAGGCTTAATGGAATGGCATTCAAAAATAAATCTTACTAGCTCTTAAGTTTACAGTCGCTTAATAATTAGTACATATAAAAAAATTGTAAGAAAAACAACAAAATTTTATTTACCTATGGTACAAAATTTATTTCTAACTAAATCACTCTAGAAAGCGCTTAAATAAAGAACGCAATTATTTACAACACTTAGTGTCTTCTTTTCTAGGTTTTCTTCTAACAATAAATTTAACTTCTTAAATGGCTATATAATCAGAACCAAGAAAGCTAACGACACTACAATAATGCCAAAATATACATGTATTCAATCAATTAATGTTTTAACAATTTACAAGTTTCAATATTTTTAGTAGTAACTTAAACGCATTTGTTAAAAAATCAAAAATTCTCGTACTTGTCATCTCTGTAAGCTCATTATTTACGTTGAATTTATTTATTTATTTTTTAGTGTGCTTAAAAAAGTAAAATTTTACCTACAGGATTTCCATGGAAACCTGATTATTAATGATTTTAAAGTAAAGAATGTTCAATATAAAATGTTAGAGCTAAGTTTTTTAATTATGGTTGTGCGTTCAATTACGTCTTCTTTATATTTCTTAGTCTTTTTTAAAAGTTACGCTACACTTATTTATAAACTAGCGGCCCCATCTCAGCTTCACCTGAGATTCACTGAGTGGAGCACCTTAGTGTTCAGTTGACTCGAAAATGTAAAATATTGTCAGTTTATGAATACTTACAAGTTTTTGATTTATTCTGGACCCTTCTCGGTATAAAAAAATTCTAAATAAGAAATTTTTGTTTAAAACTCATGCAATTCTCGTCGAATTTTTATTAACTTTTTAAGCAAGAAGAATATACTGATGCTAAAAACTAGGTAAAAATACTTACGATGTGCTACTAGGGGAGTGAACGTGGCGTGGTTGTTGTGCCCTTCGGGCGCTCATGTTTGTACTTTGTGTCCTAGTAGGGTAATGTACCATTTCTGCCCTAGGGCGTAAAGGGTGCCTATAAGTGCAAAATTGCACTTTTTTCGTTCGATAACAAAAACATCGTACGTAAAATTCTTAGAAAATTTGTGTGTTTACTTGTAACTTTTTAAATAAACCTTATTTAACGTATAAGTATGCAGAGGAAAAAATAAAATTGCACACATGGTATTAAATGATTTTTTTGCACCAATTCAATAAACAGAAAGATTCGATATGACTTGAGGATTACAAGATTCGGTTTTTATAATAGAAGATTCGTACCCGTAATACGTCCATGGAGGTCCTATTTTAATACTATTTCAATAATACTATTTTCTCTACTTAAAATAAAGCAGATGTATTTAATTTCTTACTTGAGTATAACCACTTCTTAGTACTTACTGAAAAAAAAGCATCCAGATACTTTAAAAGTATCGTTGTAAGTATCGAATGTATTGATGTTTCCGTAAAAATATTCAATCAATTATATTGTGGATTCCTACTTGCGCGATAACGGTGAGACAAAACTTCTCTCTCCACATTTTGGAAGAATAATAATAAACAGTGTATTGTCAATGTTTCTTTATTATTTTTTGATCAATGTGTGAACAATTTTTTTTTTTTTTTCATGAAAACCTATATATCCTAAGCCTACACCAATTTACGTATGAGAAAATAATAATATAGAATATAATAGGTATAATAAAAGAGTTATAAAACTGAATTATTTTTGTTAAGACTGTAATTGTTTGTTGAAATAAGTATAATTTTTCATTATTACTTCAATAAAGCAAATATTAGTTCCACCATGTGTGAGGAAGTTATTTTATTTTAAAATATCAATACACCTAGTCATGTAAGGTTAAGCAATGTGAGGTTAAGTAGTACGATTACTTAACGTAACAAGTTCGGAGATTTTCTAAAATTATGCTAACTTAACTAAACGTTTATGTTAAGGAGGTTCGGTAGTGTTAACGGGTAGATGTTTTAAAGAAGCAAGGGTAGAAAGAACATCTGGCAACGGTGTAAAAATTTTTTGCTGCTAATACGTCATCTACTGTTGACAGAGTACTTGTTTACTCGACTGAAGTTATAATAAATAATACTTGTTGGTATGGTGTGACTTTGGTGTTTGAAATGGATTAAATGAAAAGAAAAAAAAACCTCGAAATAACTATGGATGCTACTGGCAAAGAAAAAACTCATTTTAATGGAAAGTTTGGTAAAAAATTAAAAGTTGATAGACATTATCGAGGCAAAAGGTTAAGTAAATGAGAAAAAGAGCTCAAAATATTGAACATTCTTGAGTTAAAAAGAGAAAAGTTGATGTTACTGTTGATAGTGAAAGAGTTTTTGTTATGAATTATATTGCTTTGTAAATGTTTTACAGTAAATGTAATCACAACTTACATTTGACCATATTGCTGATGAATGGTTCAGGCATTGAGATCCATTTTCCATGTAAAATGTGAAAAATGTTTATATGCAAAACACAGTTAAATAGAGAGGAGAATATGTAGACCCTCGAAAAGGTGTAAGATTATTTGAAATTAATAGCTAAGTAGCCTTTGTTAAGTTTCAATTATTGCTTTGTTTAATATTACTGTAAACTCTAAGGTATAAGAGGTACTTAACATACATATTGTTTTTACAGGAGCGTCGAAATCTGAGTTAAGAGCAACTAAAGCTAATAAATTTTTAGAAGCTATCGGTCTTCCTGGTCTGAATGATAAGTCATTCAAGGTTCCGAGCAAGGTTCATGAAAGGCTTATGGGACCCATGATCTAGCAAGTAACGAAGGAATCATGATGCGTACAATCAGTCCTTGAAAAACAAGAACTTACAGAGCAGAACACAGATGAGTTAAAACTTCGTTTGTCAGTTTTAATCATACAAAAAAGCCCCGTCGACGTGTTTTCTTGAGATCCACATAATTTTTTTTTTTGATGATTTCTTTCTTATTTCGTTTTACACACACAATACTAATTTATTATTTTGATTAATTTATTGATAGTGTTAGGCTGTTTTTTTTAAGTAATTTGTAATGGGACTTTTTCAAATTTGGACAGAATGTTATCCTGATAACATTTTTTAGTAAAAAAAAAGAGGTAAGTTTGTTCGGCCATCTTTCTTTAATTTTAAATGTACCTAAGTGATTTCTCCGTAAGCCTATACATGTTAAAATGCTGTTTTTTAGGTTAATATGCTTTACAAACGGTGTTTCATTTTTTTAACTTTAAAAATTTAAGCTGTGATATGATACTAGTATTTCAAACAATACATTAAAATTTCAAAAATTTTGATGATAAAAAATTGTTATTACTGAACCTCCTCAAGATTTATGAATGGACACCAAATGCTGCTATGAAGAAAACTGTTTTCTAAACAAAATTATAAGAAATAAAGGTATATGTTTGCTTTTCTGAAGTATTCTAGATTAACAAGATCTATACAAGAATAGCATTTCTATAGTCCATGGTAATTTAAACGAGGATATCGATAATTTCTCTCCACAAACACGCAACAAAAATTTATATTTACAATAAATTTTAATAATATGCAGTTAATTGCATTCATAACCTGTTCCTGATTGTAATACTTGAGTTTTACTACCTATGTCTACATAATATTAATTTCTGAATAAAATTAATAGGAATCAAAACATTTAATTGCTGATACAAGTCGTAGTTTCATATAATTATTGTAAAAATTTTTGTTATATACTTAAATAAATAATAATTATACAAATAGTAACTATAAACTTGAGCCCAGGATTATTACGCTTGCTCTAAACTAGGAAAAAACTTTTTTAGAACAGTCCTATATTTAGTGAAGAGGAAGATTTTTTTAAGCCCCCTAAAATAAAAGTTAAATAACCGGCGCAAATTCACAAAACTTTCTAAATAGAATATACGTAAAAAAAATTATAAGTCCATGTTCTTTTTTATAATTATTTAACATATAATTTATAAATTCATCTCCTTTTTTATATTTATTTTATAAAAAATTCGTAAGAGTACCATTAAAACATAAAATTTAATTCTCTAAGGCAGAAAAGTTTTAAAACTTTTGTTACACAAGTAGTAACTTCCCTGAAGTGCTTTAAAAAGTCTGAAGTAACTTTCTTTATGTTATCTGGAAACTGTTAGATTAAATTTTTTTTATTTGGGGTGCAATTGATAACTAAATATTTAAAAAATTCCAAACTAAAAAACAAATTAAAATTGGGTTTTATTATGCTGAAAAAGTTTATTAGATCTCAAGGGACGAAAGTACAGCATTCCTTTCCGGGTGTGTAATGATGCAAGGACCCAGAAGTCGATTCCATACTTTTGTCCCGTGTAGCGTAAATTTTTGCAGGTACTTATTTTGTCTTTTTCACTGAAAGACTTTTGATAATATTATAACTCACTCATTTCATAGTTCAATTTAATCGAATCCATTAAAAACAACATGAATAAGTTATCAGACGAATAATCAATCCCACAAGACATAGTATACTTGATGCAGCAGAGGCTGTAGTTCTCGAGATGTTGCCCGGCGAATCCAAGGTCAAATACAAAGCTTCCTATGATTGTATGTGTTAGATTAGATGGAAAAAAATAGAACCTTTCTTTTAGAAAATTTTTTCTTGTGGCGTATTTTGGTGAACTTTAAACTAAGTTATCTACAAAACCGCTGTAACCCAAGTACTCCATGTTTATGAACATTACATCTATAAATGTTCTGGAAACTGCAAGTATAATGTGGTTCTAAATAATAAGTATTTTTTTCTAGTCTTACAACACTAGATGTTGAAATAAAAATTATATCCTTATATGTATAGATGTACAAACGAATGCCTAATATTTGATTTTTTCCAATGCTGGCAGTACGTTTACGAATCATATTTTACATTGTAACTTTTTATGTAATACTTAAAAAACTAATTTTTTAGCTTTTGAATATTTGCTTTTTGCCAGTAAGGACATTAAGAAACTTTTTTTTTGGACCTATGTAAGTGTATTCATGTTGTATTCCGTTGAGACCTACATTTTTCTCGACTCTGCATCGAGTTGAAATGTTAATTTAAAAAATCACAGGTACAATACTAATTTCTATTTTTTATAGTTCAACTATTTTGAGCCCGATTGGATGTAAAGTTTTAAGGGTAGTCGATTAACATGTCTTCATAAGTATAAATCAACACTTTAGCACTTGATATAGGTATCACTGTAAATGCCTTTGTATTGCGTTTAAAATTAGTTTCATAACAACAATAGACTATTTAGATATTCCAGTTTTCGCTGTGGCAAAAATAGAAGGCACTTCTGTAAAACATTCTGATTAAACATATTCGACAAACGTTAATGGAACTAATGGTTCTTATACTGACACTAAGCCCAGTAAATCTTTTAATTCGCATATTTCGTTTAAAATTTTATAGTGCTACGCTACAAAACAATTAATATTTTCTAAACGTCTTGCACAAACACTTATGAAATAGTAATTTCAATTAAAAAATGTCATTCAAATTTTAACAGTATTTTTCTAGTAAAAATAATAATAAAATGTTTTGTTTGATTTCCAAAGTTCAGTTGATAGTCATTATTTTATTTAGATGTAAAAACATACATATATTGTATATTTCTACACCAAAAATTTGTTTGTACTTATTTTCATTAACATTCAAAATATTTATAAATTGTCATCATTTATCAATTAATTGCAATTAAATTTGACTTAATACTTTTTCAAATTGTAAAATAAAAAACAGAAGTATGTTTTTCAATAATATCCTAATGCAATCATATATACATAAAAGTAGTATAATTTTAATTGTTACACAATAGTTTGCTTATAAAAATGTAGTACAAAATACTCATGATATTTTAACATCAAACACAATACTTGTCTGAATAAATTACTGAAGACACGCTTTTAGTGCATTTAACATGTATTATTATTGTATATTGTGACCGTATTATGAACCCTTGGAAAAAATGAAATACGCCACTTGGACTCAAAGCCTTCGTGCCCTTGGGCGCACTTTCCGCCCTATTGGCGTAATGGTATAGTTCTCGTATCTGGTGGCACATGTCGCAAGGGCAAGGAACGAGCTCGTGGGACCTCTTGTGCTTGCCCGGGGTGGATGCGCAGCAGGTGCAAATCCTATTTTTCCTACCAAGAGCACACCCTACCCTCAAGACCACCCGAGGTAGGAAATGGTAGTTTTTGTCACAAAAGTGCTTCTCTTGGGGTCAAGGGTGCTTGCAAAACAACGTTCAACAAACTGTTAGGACTACCCTGGTTAAAGGTACATCGAGGACGAATACTATTTTCTCTACTGAGGGCACAGAAACTCCTCAAAAATGCTCGAAGTAGAAGAAATACTGTTTGGCAGTGTCACTATTAGCAATAGTCCCCTAATTTTAAAGGGCTGAATATTTTAATAAATTGAACTCTGACAAAGTATTGTAAGTACTTACAGGTTTAAACTAAAAATTTTCTCTGTACGTTGCACTTGAATGAAAATTATAGGAGTTCATGTCGTTTAAAAAAGGGAAAAGGGCCAGTAACTTACGCAGAGTTTGTAATATAACTTTTCCAACCTTGGGCGTTTTTGAGAGTCGGGTGTGCCCTTGGTAGGAAAAATAGGATTCGCCACATAAGCGCCATTGCTCCGGGGCTATCTTACATTCCTCGGGCCCTGCTTCGTATAGGTCCCTCGGACCGCAAAATAGCCCCAGAGACGATGGCACTTATCCAACGAAGACTACTAAATTTTTAGGGGACGATTTTGCATAAGCATAAAACAATTGTCTCATAAAAATGTTTAAACTTATTATGAAAGCTGTTGATATTATCACAAAAAGAGGTAAAAATCATAAAAGATTTGGTGGACTGTTTCTGAGGTATTTGATTGCATGTTGTAAGAGTCAGTGATGTGTTGTGGTTCAAAAAACAAGTATAATATGTTACTTACATGACAACAATTCGTCTACCAATGTATGAGAAATGTGTTGCATGCTGTTTTGATAAGATCTCAGTCCATGCAAAACTTACTATTGTATGGTGACCTAGTTGTTCCCTGCTTTTTTGATAAATATGTGATGTTAAGTGTGTGTAGGTTTAAGTATATAATTAAAAATAAATTTGTGAACAGTTTATGATGGTCCGCTTTACTGTATAGGTTGAGAGCTACTAAGGGTCCTGAACTACCAGACGTATGTGCATTAATTTTGCTTCTCTATATGGAACCATGTTGAAGTCACCATTTTGACCTATTATCACTTCAACACAAAAACAGAGAATTTTTTTTCGTCATTAATTTTACTGCTATTTGGCACAAACAGCCTATAATGATTATGTAGAATTCATTTATTTACTGAAGCATGAATATATTGTTGTTAAGACATCGACTGTTTGTAAATAATGAAAATTTATGCTGTAGTAGAAATCAATGTCTCATCAACAAATGTTTTTTCTTTTTTAAAATCAACCTTTAAGTGTTAAAAGTAAATCGCAAAAAACAAGGCTTATTGACGAAGCAAATAAAAAGCTTTTCTCGCAGAGTACCTGACAAGAAAATCAGCTTCACTTGGATTTTATGTCACAATAACAACTGAAGACATTATAAGCCTGATAAACCTCGACCCGTTGGTACGAGCATTTGATCCCAGATTGAAGTTTTATTGATTTCGAAAAAAAGTGAAAAGTTCCTAATGGTAAGATGTTCTAATGATAAAACTGATTTGCAACGTAAACATTTTTTGCTTTGAAGAGTGAAAAAATTATGCATGTCAGTTGTGTACTCAAATGACTTAATATTGAGAAAAATCCAAAAAGTTTCAAAAACTAAATAGTCAAACTAAAGCCTCTTGCATTAAGAGTGATTTAATGCGTTATAATTAGGATTTCAGAAGTTCAAATAATAAGCTAGATAAGTTAAGATTCAATATTTTTATTTGTCATCCATCGCCGGAAATACTTATACTTTAGACCTTTTATTTTCTAATCTTTATTCCACACATGTTGATTTAATAGATTCTTTAGTTAATATTGATTCTAATTATTATCCAAGATATTTTTATTGTAAAATTAAATGTAATGAAAATTTTTTATGTGATAAGCAATATAATTTTTGAAAATTAAGTTGCATTAAGATCAACAGTAATTTAGAAAAAGTCTTCGAGTAATGGTTTAGATAAATATTGGTGTATGCAGTTATATATCTTTTTCTAGAAGTCAAATAAATAGTTTTAATTATAACATTGATGGCAAGTCACTTTAAGAGATATGGACAATTAGGAAATTTAGTGTTTTTTATGATTTAAATTTTACTTCTTGCAGTTAACAAAGCCTTGCAAACACTTTAGTTTATATTAAGGTCAACAAAATATTTTGATAGACCTACACATTAGTTTTACTTTTGAATTATAATTTTTTTATCTATCATTGATATTGATTTAAACGGACTTTACGTCAATTTAACACTGATTTCTTATGCATCTTTCTTATGGATTCTAGTTGCCAATAAATAGATTTCATCATGATTATGCTGATGTTTCTAGATATTATAAAGTTTGTTCTGTTAGATCTGTGCATGGTATGATGGATCAGATTTTTGTTTACAAAGCTCTGTATGATAAATGTTGCTATCCATAGATTAAAAATACGTTTGACACATCAGTTGATTATTATGTAAAGCAACTTCCTTTATTAGTTAAAAAGGATTAGTTGATTTCAATACCATTTTAATATTTCGAGCGTAAGATTTCGTAGCCTATGGAACACGAATTTCAATAATATTTCTTATTATTGAAATCATAAGATTTTTTTTAGAGCGACATCCCCACGAAAATTTGTTTTCTGAAGTTTATATATTCTATGTAGCATTTTTATACTTTACACAATTTGATAAGTTTTATAAAGAGACTTGTTTTCCCTGAATTCAACCAAATAATAAAAAACAATTAAATAAAATTAAAAATGTGTTAAATTATTTGATAAAACATATTTATAAATATTTGCGTATTTCATCACTATCATCAGCATACCTTACGAGCATCATTATTTGTAGGAGTGGGGAAAGTATTTGTAAAAATAGGGTACTTTCCGCACCGAAAACGTGTGAAATAGTAGATTCCGTACCTGACGTTAAAAGTTTGAAAAGTGCCTAAAAAATAAAATAAAACATTTTTATCATGGGTTTTTAGCACAAGTTCAGCACTTGAAGAGAGTAATTAATGTACATTTGTGCTCTAGTTGCAAACGATATTTTTTTGTTAAAAACGCAAGGGTGCGACATTTTTTGCTAAATTTTTTAAGGGGCTCTTGTGATAACTTTTTCACAATTACTTTTTTTTTCTTCCTACAATCGTTGTCATTGAACAAAAAAGTTAATACCTTGAGTTGGTAAGTACTGAAACTTAGAATCCTTTGTCAAAAATGCTGGATTCATTCAAAGGGACTCCTGCAGCTTTGTCTATATACTATCTCAACATACGATCATAACTATCTGAATTTTGTAGCATTAATAGGTATACTAGTCATCCTAGAAATAGAGCTTGTTTTTTCTCGCCATGTACAAGGATAGTACTCATCACAGTTATTAAGCACGGTGTATTTTATGTGGTTAAAAAATGCTCACAGTCACACTGTTTTTGCACTGTCTAATAAATATTAGAGACGGAAGTTTAAGCCCTTAATCTCTTTTTTATAGTCTCAATTGACTACGTAAGTTGGAGGATGCAAATTTTATTTCAATATAAAACAAAAAAAGGAAGCTATCGGTTTACTCAAACTATAAAGTGAGTGGAGAACGAAGTGCTCTATTCGATACAGAGGAAGTATTTAATATGGGCAAGAGAATAAACGGACAGCAGTAGTTGATACGTGATTATAATTACTCGCACGAAATACTTTGGCACAGCCAAGTATAACCGGAAAGAATGGCTCTTTTCACACCCTGGATCCAGAGATTTGTCACGAACTTCCAGTTGGAGGACGGTAAAAAATATACGACTTCCTTAAACCTCACGGGTGATGAGTCATCGTGGAGCCCGATGTGCTTGGTGAGAGAGAATGACGGGAGAAGCTACCTATCGGAGAGCACGGCCACGGCTAAATCGTTTGTGGGACGCTGTTGCTTTTATTTACATCATGCGTGCTAGGCTCAAAAAGAGCGACGGGATCTTACGTGTGTGAGCGGGAGGGCTGACTTGAGGTGAAACTCGATTTTCAAACAGGATTTCGGCCCCGCTCTTGTAGTCTATACGTGTCTCTGCTGCGACAACGCGGAGGAATACGATGACAACTACAACTACGACGACCAAGACGAGCTTTATCCTGGTTGTCCTTTGTACCGAGCACGCGCACGCTGAGGAAATTAATAATGCGTATGCCGCGCCGGCCCAATATTTTCATCTGCTGTTTGGTCTCTCGAAACGCATATCATAGGTATATACGTTACTTTTTCTTTTGTCTTTTTCCACATCCTTCACTTGGCCCAATAAACGATTAAATGCCATCAAATCATTATACGTATAACGCATCGCTTGACTAACGAATTCTTGCTACTACTGAATAGCACAGATCGTGTTGTCTATTTGATTAGCAACTGAATTGGCTGCGTATAATAGTTTTTACACGATTCACTACTTTAAAGTCTCTATTGGGTAATCAAACGATTTCTCGATTTATTTTCAAACACATGTTATA
>NW_019379634.1:460524-526722 GCF_000648655.2 Copidosoma floridanum
ATATATATATATATATGCGGTAAAATATCAAGTGCAAGTACATTTTGCTTTTACCATTTTCTTACAGTTAATTTCAATGTTTATGGTCATATAGAATAATACTTCAAAAAATATGAGTTTTATATAAGAAGTATCACTACATTAAACCGTTATTTCTTTGTACCACAAAATTTAGTGCATTAAAAAGCGTTGTTTTTGTAAATGCCATTGGTGATTGCATAGAATCATCATCTACTTTTGTTTTGATCCAACATACTAACAACACGGTTAAAAGTGTGCAGAAAATTCATTTGAAGGTCGTAATGTATAATCAGATAATGGTGTCAAGCGATGATGAAAAATATGCAATGTTGATGGCATAACGGGAAGGAAGAATTACTTTTTCATGTCTACAACCAACTCATATTCTAAACCTGTCCCCGTCAATGAGATTGTTGTAAGGAAGAAAAGGAGCCCGGAAATCCAACGCCTTTTTGCGTTGTTGTTTTTTTCAATAGCGCTTGGTAAGTACATGACTGGCACACTGTATCGACAACTACATTGGGATATAATGGCTGACAAGCTTGAGTTGGGAGCGTATTCTGGCAACGAGCTTTGGTAAATCATTTAAGAAATAATCGTAGAAATAAGCAAGACACGCTGGCGCCAACGGATCCTGCGTCGAAAAGAACAATAAAAATAACAACAACAACAACGACCAACCCGATCTGGCTTTGTCCGAGGATGACTAGCAGTCTGTCGGCTGGCCGTATCTGTACCACTCGTTGATGCAAGTATGTGGATATATGTGTATGTATAGTTGTTATACGTCCACACATTGCACCTCACTGGTGTACCTCGCACTCCGATGTACTCTGATAAATGGTTTTTACCGGAACGCCGATTAACAGTAACTACCGATTACACAAGGGGACTTCCTCTTATCACCTTGCAGAGGACTGATAGATGGTCCTAAAAAAGAGGTACTAGTCAACTTTGCCATCAGCTGACGCCAGTGCGTGAGTTAACAACGGTAAGTCGACTACCAACCAGTTTTGGCTTTTATTCTTGTATGGTGCGTGCACGGCTACAAAAGAGCAGACCAGTGAGCATAAGTATACATCGTTTCCCGGAGCGTGTCTGCGTGTGTGAAAGATATGTGTACACGTACATAGAAAGGAAGGGACAGAGAAAAAAAAAGAAAGGGTGGGAGAGGTCAAGTCCCGAAGGCTAGATTCCTAGAGGGAATTCAGGCAAAACCGGTCGAGTCGGATCAGGAGCACCCGCTGCTAGCTGCGTTTGTATGTATACCTACCTACCTGATTGTTTCCTCTCTATTCATCTCTCTATTGCTGCTATCCCGTATCACTTGGAATTTTTTTTTTTTTCACTCTCTCCTGCGTGCGTTCTTTCATTTGGTCGTTTTCCGCAATCTGCGCTATATTTGTCTTTTCACTCTTGCTAAGCACGTCATAAAGTTTAAATCTTCATGCAACATTTATTTTGCCAATTACAAATGTACAGCTAGTTTTACAGTATTCTTCACACACGTTTGAGTTTTTGATTTCCCAGAACTGATGAAGCTCCTACAGCTGTGGTTAGACCATCAGACATCCTTTAGCTGTATCCAGATCCTCACGAATAGATATTTCAGCTGTTTTTAATATTGGAAGGTAACTAAATAAGTGAAGTTTTGTCACAATTCGAAACCAATAATTTTTTTTTTTTATTCATCAAAGTTTCTTAGACTCACACCAATGTTCAATTACTGATCCAATTAAGCTACAATAGTATAACGTACGTCATGATATGTGTCGAATAAATTTATCTTAACGTTTCACTGGATTGCTCGAGCACACTGGTCAATCAGAAGAATTCAAATTGTTGATGATTAACAGCTTGATGTTTAAACTTACATCTGAATTGATACTTTTGAGTACGATTCGTTCTTTTACATAATTGTTATGTAAGTCCATCAGAGAACTGTTAAAGTATATTATATCATGACAATAAGAATCACTCTAAAAGTAAATGCAATAAATCTTTAACGATATGGGCTGGCACAAAGCAACAAGATGCATCATTTGCACAGCAAAAGTTTTCCGCTATTATAAAGTTGATTCCACGTGAACAACACAAAAACTATATAGAGAGGTTCTGTTATTGCGTAATTTGACAAGCGCGTGTGTCATCGATAGGTGCTTTTTAATTCGCAGCGTTCGTCTGAAAATCGTAAATCAGAGAGTATCCGTCTGCCAGCTCGCTTAAACGCACGTGTGCTCTTATGTTTGAGAAATTCTTTTGAAAATGCACTTATAAAGATCTATCGGATGTTGAATGTTTTGTCGAGTCTTGTAACTTGTTTGTGCAAAAAGTAAGCAAAAAATAAAATAGCGAAGAAAACGGAATGCGTATAAGGAGTGCAGCAACAAACAGATGACTCGATAGCCATGCAACGTAGCTACACGGTAGTTGGTTTACGTAAGAAAAACTTAACCAAGATAGAAGACAACAAATTGATAGATGGCAATTTTCCACCCGTAGGACTGACTTCCTATCCGTGTTATTAACTCAAAACCAATTTTGCTCGTTAACCGTCATGAATAACATAAACGATCAAGCTCCATCTACTCGCTGCACTGTGTCGTACAACAGGGATGTAGTTACGGCCGTTAAACTTTGAAAGATGTAGTAAGGCACCTCACAAAGCTATTGGCACCATGGGTATTTTTGCCTTTAAAATATGTGCATGCTCATGTCTTCCCCCTCATCGACAATATTCTCTCAATCATCAATAAATATCAGTTTCAATGCAGATTTTTATTTTTCATTTTCTGTGTTGCCCTTCTGCTTATACTTTGTCCGTGCCAACAACAACTATACCTGTTATAATCTTTCCAACGCAACAGTGCCATCTCGTGCAGGCGTTACAGGTATAACTGTGAGTGCCTCTTTCTCTTGCTTTCGTTCTTGTTCCCGTCATTCTTGCTTGATATAATCGACCTTCAATGACCCAGCTACCAGACCATCTGAACTCCATAACAGCTTTGACTCTCTAACTTGGTAACTGTACAAGTATGCGGTTTAGATGCTTTATTTGCTGCTGCGTTATGACTATTAAGAATCTTATGATAAATTATGAGTCAGGACAAAGGTTAGCTTAGTGCTAATGTTAAGAGCTGTTGAGACAAAAACTGGATCATCAGGCATTTTCTGTTTGGTTTAGAGTGACCTTTTCTACTAAAAGAAACTTAGTAAAAGGAATTTACTTGAGATCCATTAATTTTGTGAGATTGTATTGTATGTACACATTTTTGACGACGAATAACTCAAATTCGTTCGATCGAGCTTGGTTCGAGTTGTGTAAAGTGATTTTGAATGATCTGTATTAAAGGCGACCATACGGGGAATGATCAATTGAATTAGCATCACTATTAGATCAGCATCGAGTCGTTTATTGACATGTTAAATACTTCCTCTTATGTAATACATACTTATAAGTGTAAAGGAAGTATCACTTACTATTTGAATTAATGCTGATCCATCAAACAATTTTAAACTGATTAGCTAGTCAAGACTGTATCAATGTAGACGTAGCATAAAAAATGTATTTATAAACACCGACAGGCTATTATGAGATGATAAATAGAAATTTTAATGACACTACACATCAATCAGCGAATCGTAACCCTAATGTGAATAAGTTATGAACCCAAAAATTATCATGTAATTATGTTGTCTTCGAATAAAATGAAATACCAAACATTCATTTAAAATACAATGCCCTTTCTACCCGTAACTGATGAAGTCCACACATTAAATTTGGACAGACATAACTCTCATACATTAGAATATGCAGACGGGATGAACAGTTTATGAAAAAAGTATACCACTTGCGTATCCACAAAACTGCAAATATAAAAAAATACATTACTTGACATTTGGATAAAATTTACATTTATTAAAGGAATAACGATCCTCAAGAGTATTACTAAGCTATGTGCGTCTTTTCTGTTAGGGCATCCCAATATCACGAATTATCTTTTTTTTTGGATGTAAAATGTTCTGCAGTCATTGAATGGCGTGTTGCCCAAAGAAATGTGATGACTATTGTCTTCTAACAAATTTGTAAGGCTATGGCCAATAACCATGAAATCACATTTTTTACATTATTTTTTTTTTCAGCTTAAGAACAATAACGTTGTGCTATTTAAACATAAGACAACATTCTGCAACTGTTATTCAAATGTATTCTTCTAATAGTAGTCAAAAAATATTGTATTTGTTTTATAAATAAAAAAGAATCTTATTCCTCTCCATTATATTTGAAATACGACAGAGAAGGAACGAGGATGTTATTGTTGGGCCGTCAAGCTGATTCGGCACTTTTTTCCATCGTGGGGTGAGAGCTGAATTGATGACGTGTTTTGATTAATGAAATGGGGATAAAAAAGTAATATTGATGATAAGTAACTACTGTTTTAACAATGACGAGTACGGTAGCCCAGTAACTTTGCATAATAATTAAAGGTATTACATAAAAAGGTCTATACGTGTATGCTTAGGGGGTGAGTTTGCCCGTTGAATATGGGAAAAGAGGCACCAGTACCCCGTAATTGGAACGTAGATATATAATACTCATGTTCTACAGCTAGCCAGAGCTGGCACTTGTCCAACCACTTATCGGGTCGTCACGAGTGGATAGTGCAGCTAAGGGAAGGCTTGCGTAAATTTGCAGTGTTGATATAAAGTACGGTGCTTCCTCGAGTGTATACATATTTCTCTTTTCTTTCTTTCTTTCTCCTCTTGATTCCAGAAGGGACCAAGTCCTGGGGAGATCCGGTGCAACTCGAGATTGATTCTCGTTCGGTGTGCGTGCGTTCGCGTCTCTTTTATACATCTACCTGTCTACCTGCTTGAATCGTGAGTGTCAAATTTAAAATTACTGCCCTAAATTGATGGTGCCGAAAGTCCTGCCCCTTCTGTCGTTGGGCATTTCTTATTTTTTTTTTTTTTTTCCATCCACGGGTACCACAACAGTATCATGCCCTAATGACCAACTATTAACGTCTCAGTTCTAGTTAGACCCTCCCGCTCAGCTACCATGAAACTAATGATCAATCGAGACACACCTTTTTAATAACAATACTACTTGTCCATTACAAAACCTTGCTAATTAATTCGTCTGGATTTTTAGATAGCATCAATCTTTCCGAAAAATCTGTCAAATTGTTCCGTACGGTATACGCAAGACATTTCTTTTGACGATTTTAAAAATTAATCCTTACGAATACCCACTTACTCGTGGACTTGAAAGGTTTTTTCTGGCATTATTAACGTTAGCCAACAGCAGCGAATGATGCAACAAACAGGTCTATCAGGCCTCTGTATTCCTTATACTTGACCGAGCAGCCGTAAAAAAGCGATTCGTCGAGTATCGTTTGAAAGGAAACGCTCGCGGGAATGCGCGACGTGTGCGTCTATGTTTGTAACACCTAGCACTGCAGTCCGAGACCTTTTGAAGGAAGTTTGGAAAATGGAAAGCTTGTCAAGGCTAATGCGCGAGTGCCTCCATGAGCTAGTCAGTGGGTTAGCGTTTTATAAGTGACATCCACGTTAAAAGCTAGGCCGAACGTCAGCTGAGTGGATCTCCCGATATATCTGTCTCGTGAATGCGTTCGCGCTTGTGTATGCTTAGTGGGCATGCGTGTGCGTGCACGCAATGGGGAAAGAGAGAGAGAGAGAGAGAAAGTTTATTAGCAGCAGCATGGAGACCCAGACAGTGCTAGTGAGCAGCAAGAGAGCGTCAGAGCGCCCACGGAGACAAGTTTTATAAGTAGGCGAAAATGCGCTTACCTGATGTCACGGGCGAATAAGGAGGAAGGGGAAGTAAGAGGCGCGGCGGGCGAGATCCCCTGGAGGTCCCCCCTTCATTACGCCTCGCTCGGTCTTTTGTCGCGATCTCTTAACTTTTACGGATTCACAGGCAACACATGTACGTATAGGTGGTGCGCCTTAAAGAGAACGCGAGATAATAATGATAATAATGGAAAAAAAAAAGAAAAAAAAAAAAAACAAGAGACGAGGAGATCGGCGCAAACGTGCGTGCGTTTTGGGTTTCTCGAGTCATAGAAGTAGAAGCGGAGGATGCCGAGAGAGGCCCCTGCTGTGAGTATAAGCCTCTCGTTCGCATCCGCGAGCAGCTAGTGTACATTTTATAGGTATATATGCGTGTATACGAGTATACATGTATAGCTTCAGGCAACCTCTCGACGCGCCGCTTTTCAATCAACGTCAGCATAAGAGTGTATACCTACTCTGTATATGAGCATGCGTATACTGGGAGGAGACTCGAGAATGCGAGGCTGCGTGTACCGGTTAGATTAGACGTAGTACCTTGCGTAATGTGGAATATGGACGTTTTTTTCCTCCTCCGTCGTCTTCTCTATATCTTATTTTCATTATTCTTCTTTTTTTTCCCGAGCTAGTGCTTACGACTGATCATTTTTTTATATAACACTTGGGTATACATATTCCTGCTCTCTTTCCTGCGCACAGGTTTCTTGTGTTTTTTGCGTGAAAAAATGTTTACGATGGCTATTAAATTCCTCCTTTTTTCCTCTTTTTCGTTCCAACGAGCCTCTTGTGACATCAAGGCTCGACCCACTTTCGGTCGTTTTTTTTCTTTTTCTTTCTTCTTTTTATCACGTGCATCTCTCAATTGCTAAGTATAAAGTGATAAAGTCCTTTCGAAAAGTTTGTCGATGAGTTTGTGGTAATCGGCTACGATTTTAAGTATACACGGTCTATGACATTTGTGTAGAGATAACGACAGAGCCTCATCACGCATCACGGGCGAAATTTGGCGTTAATCTGTCCATATGTGCACAATGCAATAAACTACGTATACGCATACACGTAAAGTACTTGATAGGCACATGTGCAAGCCCGGCCGGCACGATGACAAAAAGCAAGAAGATAAATCAGCAAGAACCTCTGAGGAGCCGGTGGCAAATGGGGAATAAAATTTGTAAGCGGCACAACCTATTCGAAAGCAATTTTGATAAACAATGATCGGTTTAACGAGGCGTGAAAAGTGCCGCACATTAGGAGTACATAAGGTGTACGCATACGCGTGCGCGCGTACAATATACAAAGTAGGGACGAGCAGAATGATCAGAGAGACAGCAGGAGAAAGTGTATGTATAAAGCACGCGCACGACACATGCGAGAACGAAAGCGGGGGGTGGTGGTGGTGGTGGTGATGGTGGTGGCGGTGGTCGAGGAGGATATATTATAGGGGATATCAGGGGCAGGGGGAGAGATCGAACGCAGGACTAAATGGGCGGTAGGTAGAAATGAAACGGGTCTGTTTTAGGTACTGCACCGTGCTTATATCCATCTCCCCCTATATACTTACCGAGTGTAGGCCTGCTGTCGTGCTTATTTACATGTGTGTGTGTGTGTGTGTGTGTGTGCGCGCGCGCGCGCTATGCGCCCTTCGCCTTATCGGCGAGAAAGCGAGAGAGAGAGAGAGAGAGAGAGAGAGAGAGAGAGATGACGCGTGCGACACCTAAACTCTGTACCAGCAGCAGCAGCAGAAGCGTCAGCAGAGCCTATTATCTAAGGTGAGCGGTAGCCATACAGGCCTAAGCACTGCCGCTTACGGCCCACAGGGTCAGCATCGACCAGCTGTCGCATGTTTTGGTGCCGCTCTGCTATTACTTTGTTATAGGTAGGTGCTGTGTTACTGCTATTGCACTGTCTTTCTCTAGGCTTATTTGTCAGACCCCATTTCGCGCATCTCTTTGGCTTATGTGCAGTGCGTACGTCACGCGCAACGCATGACCCTCTATCTCTATCTCTTACTTCTCTCTCTCTCTCTCTTTCTGTTGTACACTTATGCTTCCTTGCTGACTGTAGGGCAAAAAGGAGCATAAAAAGAGTGGGCACCCAGAAAAGGCTACGAATAGGTATGGACAATGCTACATTGTGACGAGTCCCTCCACAAAGCCGCTGATCGCACGTTGACTCTTATTCTCCCTCGCTTTCTTGCCATAATTGAATGCGCCCGCTCATCTATCTACTTACTGGTCCTTTTGCCCTGTGCGTGATGCGCTTTAACTATTTGGCGACGCTTTTTCCTCAACATGTTACTTGAATAGCCGATTTATGACATGTACATACTTTTGAGGACATCAAGTACATCTTGACGTTTGTACTTCAAATGAACCCGATACAGTGTGTGTAATACTTTACTGCCACAAGAATCTCGAAGCATGATCTACTATTGTGGGTGCTATGGAATTATCATTACTTGTTTGGCCATAAATTGTAGATGGAGTTTTGTGGAGCCATAGTTTCCGAAGACTTGACAACTTTTATGGAAAACACATTTTGCTTTGGTAACGTCAACATTTAGTCATATAAACAAGTAAACCTAGTCCATTGAACGGTAGGCGTATTTGTGTCTTATAAACTTGTATTTTCCTATTTCAGCTCATTTTCAATATATTGTATGACACGTCATAGTTTTTAAATGTATATTTTAAAGGTATAATCGTTAAAAAAAGACATAATCAGAATAGATTAAAATGATTCTATTAAATAATAACTTGATTGAAAAAAAATTTTGGCACTAGGTAATAATTATTTCAATTGAAATTATATTATTTTAATAAATGCATTTTAATAGACATATTTTATTGAAATAATAAAATCTGTTTTATTTAATTTACTACATTCAACGAAGTTGAATTTAGTAAATTTACTACATTCTTCAAATGATACATTACTGCGATAGCGAAAACATACGAGTGCGCACGCTAAAACAGAAGCGCATTTGGTATGAGCCGTGTGCTAACAGAATAAAAGTATAAGTGAAAAACTTGCAGCGCGGACTATAAGTTTATGTCTATAAAATTTTACTAAAAAATGGAATGAGGTACGCACTAAACTGTTCAGTTAACGATGTTTGTTTTCCTTTGCTTATGATATCGTGGCTACGAAAAAAGTAAACGGTGTATTCAACTACCTACATCAATTACTGAAAAAATAAGATTAAAATTATTGATAGACCGTAGCATCGCGAAATATTCCGTTAAAATATTAGTACAGTATAAAAAATGTCTTTTTTTTTGTTTTAAAAGATAATTTTATTGATTACTTCAAAATGAATAAAAAATTTGGTGTATACGTTCGACATACATACCTATTGTGTAGAACAGCGGTGATAAAAGAAGAGGCTGGTGCACTGCCTATTTTTTTTCTTCCGACGCCTTTCATACAATATGATCACGTACAAGCTGTGTAAATCTTGCAATACATTAAATGCAATGCATTATAAGAAAATCCGTGAAAAAAGTACTGTCCGTGTTTGTCTCTTAATAAGGTAGCTCAACACATGATGGCAGATTAGATTTACTTCTTGAGTCACATAATATTTTTAAAGAATTTACGTAATATTACTTATTTAATTAATAGCTTCTCTAATGTCATGCGATTGTTGTTTATGTTATTCGATGAAACAGGTTTTATCATTGAAAATTGTCGCCCTTCAGTGAAAATCAAATGAAATACTTGATTTGAAAAAATATCCCATAAATTCAGCTATTTTCTTTACATTAGAATACAACCTAATAATATATCAACAGTTGGTTACTTTTTTTGTGTTAACAATTTTCTCGAAACAACAACTTTAGTTACATTCCTTTAATTATGCTGATGTTTTTTTTAATCTTTAGATTTCTTAACTTTTATGCTAGGATCTTTAGTAATACAATGAAACAGATGTTTACTTAGCCTATAAAATGTTAGTATACGATAGAATATTTACTCGTTTTGGTTGCCCATTTCATTAAATATTTATTCATTTAATGTCCATGATGACATATTTTGCAATTTCATGACACACGTTTTAATTTGTATTCCATGTATGATTTCTAGTTAACAAAATATAACTGTACAAAATTTACAAATCATTCGGTGTATTCGAAAAAGCTTTCCCTGATTGGAAACATTTTTCTTAGCGCTTCATATTTTGTACCTCAACATTGAATGCGTTTTTTGTGTTCAATGCTTTTACGTATGATTTACATCGAAAAACGTGATGGACAATATAACAAATGCAGAAATAAACTTTTCATCCAAAGTATGTCGAAAAAGCGTGCTATGAAGAGAATCAGTAGGGTATGCTAAACGATAGAATCACTGAAGAGCTGGTTGCAAAGTAACGTTAACGAAATATCCATCAATTGAAATTGGCAGTATTTTCATGGAAAAACTCTTAAAAAAATGGAAACGTCAGTCTTCAGGATTGTTAAATTTGCACATTGATCTTAATTAAATTGTGTCAAGTTTAAGGATAAAAACTAGTCACTGTTGTTACCACTGCGAGCACTGAATCACACTTTAAAAGTCTTTAGAGTTTAGTCAGGGAGGAACAATGGCAAACATTGTGTTAACAAAAAAACAGAGAGCTCAAAAGAAAAAGAACAAAAAAAAGAGAGAGAGAGAGAGAGAGAGAGTATGTGTGTATGTATAAGGTTTTAAAGGTATGACTTTTCGAGGGGACTGTAAGGAGGGGGCCAATTGAGTAGGGGAGTCTGCATGTGCTAGGCCCAGAAGGGGAATAGACAGGGCGAGAGAGAGAGAGAGAGATAGATAGAGGGGTCCTCGGCCGGCTTGCATCAAGGAAAACGACATCTCCCCCTCGAATGTCACAGTACAGCAGTGCCAATTCGGCACTGGGGCAAAGCGAAAATCCGGGCCGAGTGCGTGCGTTTGCTCTCCTGTCCACCGATATCCAGCCGAAACAGCAGCGATCGGCTGCCTGCCACTATACGCGCTAATGCGCTCCAACAACAATGCCAATGTGGCTGCTGTTGTTGTTACTACATTGCAACGTTCGTTCGCGCTCGGCCTAATTCTGCCCCACGCTTTTATCCCCCCGTGTCTGCCAGCCTGCAGCAGGTCGGCCCCACGCAGATGCGTACGTGGATATGTGTATCGCGTGGCTAGAACCCTGCAAAGTCCAGCTCTCACCCGCCCCTTTTTTCGACCAGAATTGGATTTCAGGAAGCGTCTCCTTTCTCTCGTGCCCCCCTGAATTGGCGCTTTGGCTGGAAAACGCCTCCCCAGTGCCTGGATTTTGGACGATTTAGCGCGTGCCCGACAGCCTCGGAGATGGAGAAAAGCCCGAGGTGTCAGCGTGAGGTGGACGATTTGTCAACATTAATTTTTCATCAGCGAGTACACCCCGACCGTGTCGGCCCCCGCTACGGCAGAGAACTGTCACTCTGATGGCAGTAATCGATCGGCCCTCTGCTTTACTCTATATATATATATATATATACATACATACACAGTAGCACACAACTGTAGTAATGATGCTTCCTCCTTATATGATCCGTGCTGCTGCTGCTGCACGTGCATAGGGTCAGTTTTTCGATTCAGCTCGTTTCTGTCTCGAAAAATGATTGCATCATTAATATGTGCTTAGACAGACGGGTGATACCGAGACCATCTCTGTGCACGCAGTGGTTGCGATATGATAGGCTGACGGCATCCCTATAACCACTACTGACTTTACCACAACTTTTTTTCCAGCCAAACTTTGCAAACTTCAATGGATCATTGTTAACCGCATGAAACCCACTGACATCGACTACTTCACAGATCTACGAGTGTTGATATTTCTACCAAAAATAACGAAATTCATAGTCACACAAAAAATAACAGCCTAAAGTTGCTTTTGCTACTTTCACATACATACTTTTACATTAATCAAACTCCCAAGGTCCTTTCAAAATTTACTTTCAGCAGTCTGTGTACCCTTACAGCACGTCATTTTTAAAGTCATTGAGGAAATTCAAATACATGACTGTACTCGATCATGGTACTAATTATAATTTCGTGACATTTTCAAACTTCAATGGCACTCCAACCACCATCCTCGGATCCCTGCAATACATAAATACTAGGTATCTTGTTTCTTTGTAATGTACAAAGCAGAGTCATTTTTAAGCGATAAAGTTGACAACGCAACTGAATACATTAATATTACATTTGTGTAACATGTGCATACATCTGATACTTATTTGAGAAAAAAGGTCTAATTAATGTAAAATCAAATGTTATAATGAATCCATTTTTTTGTTAAATTGCCTATAAATCTAAAAACAATTGACAAACAAAATCATAGAACTAATGATGCACTAAAAAAGTTGGTACGAGAAACTATAACTCTATAACCAAGGTAAGTTGAGTAACTGAATCGTGATGATTACATTTATACAAATACAAATGTCATAAAAAAAAAATAAATAAATCAAGAAAACTACGTGCAATGTATAATCAATCAAGTCTTTATCCATAAAAATAATAGATACGAACTAAAAATGTAATCTCATATAAGTATTAAGGTTAGTACATAGAAATAAGTAAGTAATATTTTTTTTTTTTTCTTCATACATTGTATCGGCCTGCGGGCAGGTAAAAGCAGTACCTCTGCAGGACTACAATTGCAATATCATTGCATTTGCTTTGTATTGTATACTTTGGTCAAAAAAATAATACAAATAAAAAATATCGTTAGATGAAGTTTTCTTTTCTTTTGATTATTAAACATGTATTAATATAACTATATAACAAAAATATTTGAACCAATAATAATTGATCATAATTAGTTGTAACTAATCGTTATCACTTAAATTACCTTTGATTTTTGTTAAAGTAAAAAAAAATTATTGATATTATAGTAAATAAACTTTTTTTCGTACATCCTTAGAGTTTAGCTATTAGGATAACTAAAAAGGATTCTGAAAAAATATACAGTTTAAAAGTAAACGTATAGTTGTGATAGAGAAAATACTTGAACATTTATTTAGAAAACCCTGTGCGTAGTTTGAAAAAACTTTAATTCAAAAGAACCGCAAAGTTAGACAATCTAAAATAGCAGTCATAAAAATAATATTCAATAACTTATTTAACGATTACTCACACCCTTAGACAAACATTAAAATTTCTACGGTAACGGCTTTCAAGTTTCACGAATGCGTATGTGTGTGGGTACGTACATAGCATGTACAGTGCACAAGTTCTCACTTCTCGGTTCTTACTATACGTATGTTTCAAGTGTTCAAATGTACTATTACGGTGTAGCATTTAATATTAAGATAATGGAAGGAGACAGTCGAGTTAGGTAATAACCATTGGCTCCCGATTCAGTAATGACTGTAAAGTTTCAGTTTTACACTTTGGAAAGGTGAACACACACGTGCACTCAACCACACACACACGCACACACCTTCATTCATACACCTTGGCGGCACTACGTATATAATCGTGTCCATTTGAACTTCCTGTATTTGTGTGGTATTGAAAAAAATGATCCCTACATGCGTTCGTTTTCTGCAGACGCAGAAGTACTACCAACGCCACCCTAGCCCGAGAAAAATTAAATATTCAATAAACAAATGTATTTAATCGACGTATAAAAAACTGCTCTTTTCAAAAATGCAAGTAACAAAAACTGCTCCCTTTTATTTATCTAGTTAACGCAAATTAAAGTGCCCTGTGAGAGGCGACATTTCGCAAGTCAATATCTCAGCTAATGAACAATATTTCGTAAAGATTCTTGTTGTGAAAAAACTGCCTCTTCATCAACAAAATTGCTCTATCATTTAATCGTTACCATGATCTATTTACCATTGAGAAAAATCGATTTGTTAATATTGCTGTAAACCATACAGTTTCTAGGGGATTTTTGCGTTTCATCAGTTGGCGGCATCTACTGGCATATTAATATGTGTATACTCGACTGCTGCGCGTGCGCGCGTGCTGCTGTAGCAGACCAGCAGACGACATGAAAATAACAAAAGCCAATTTGTTTATATCTTAAGATATATACAGTATAATATGTCAAGTGTCGGTATAATTTTGTTGTTTTAATTAATTTTTTTACCTGTAAAAACTCATTTACATTGAATATACTTGATGTGTACTTGTGAAGCAAGTAACAATTGTTTAATTAGAATAAGTTTGCAAGCACACGTACTTTAAAAAACGAGGCTTAAGTAAGAGAGGGTGTATACAGCGTTGTTTGTTTTTTCTGCTCTGCTCTTAAGAGTTAGGTTTAGTGAACCCCAGTCAGTCCCAGACTCATCTTCTGGACAATAGTGTCCAGGTCTTGGCAGCTAAGATCCACTTGCACTAGGTATAAAAAGCTGACTCGTTGTTCCTGTTTCTGCGTTCAGTACCACCAGCAGTCATTTCCAATACCACAATTAAAATTAATGGTGTGATGGGTTTTTAAGTAGATGAAGTAATCAAACCCATTAAATTTTCTGTGCACGTTCAAGCCATCAGATAATTAAAATGTTTAATAGTTTTCTTGTTAAAAATGCATTTGTACATTTTTAAGATAATTTAACTTTGTGAAAAATTCATTTTCTAGGTGCAGATGGTTTTTGCCTTCTTTAAGAATAACTTATCCTATTTTATAAACCCATAGCTCATACTATTATGATAGTAGCTTATCTGGTATGTACATAATTTTAAAATAGCTTAAATTTTGCATCGTTAGTTGATGATATATTTTAACAGTTGAGTGTGTTGAATGAAAACTGATGGTTGTTGATTTTTTTTTCTTTTACACAGATCAAACTGATGAATTTCAAAATCTCAATATGTCTCAAACTGATGCCGAAAGTACGAAAAAAAATGTCAAGACCACTGGAGCAACAAGTCAGTCCAAAGCTAGGAATGAAATTCAACTTATGATGCAAAAGATAGGTAGGAGGCTGGCAAAGGTTGAGGTGAATCATTACAAGGTAGGGTGTAACCGGTGGAAGCATCATCTCAGAAAGGTCATCGAGGTCTTGGGCTTGAATTAAAAGAACTGCAGAGAGCTGAAATTCAATTTGATTCAAAGAAAGAATGTTGCCTCTCACAAGGCACTTTAATTTGCGTTAACTAAATAAATAAAAGGGAGCAGTTTTTGTTACTTGCATTTTTGAAAAGAGCAGTTTTTAATACGTCGATTAGATGCATTTGTTTATTTAATTTTTAATTTTCTGCTGGCTGGGGTGGCGTTGGTAGAAGTACTTATTACCACCAAATAGCGAGCGAAAATGAATGTGTATTAGATCCCTCTGCCTCATGAAGTTGTTGATTCGGAACCACTGGATTTCAAAAAATTGCAGTTACTTGTATCACTACTTAGTACGCTATAAAATCACCCGTTTACAGGAAAGTAAATGTTTGCACGCTAAGATATTTAAAGAGACGCCCTTCTGCTTACTAGCCCGGACACAATAAAAGATTAGGTAGGTATACACGATATGCACGCGTTATTTTCCTTTCTACTATGTACTTAACTTCCATACAGGCTTCGGTAAATTATAGGTATTTCGTACCCGTACGTCCCACGGATGCGAGAAGCTGTTGTGGCACTAACAGTTGATTGAAAATTTTGCGTGCCCGTAAGCAGGTACCGATAAGGAAAAAAATTGATTAGTCAGCAGTGTTGGCACGAAGTGAGGTGAGAAAGTGAATAAAGCCATAGACGGAGAGAGCTATCGGACTCTATGGGCCGCTCTTACTCATACAATGTGGGTACAATATGTTACACCGTTTATGGTCTCTAGAGAAAAGTAAGGAAGAGGGGAAAATAGTACAGTGATGGTGTCGTTTCTATAATAAATCTCATCTGGAACAGACTGGCCTGCAATTAATCGAGGAGAATCGAGGACAACCTATTTGTAACAGTACAAGTGACGGAACTTGGATTCTCGAGTAAGGAAGAGCAGATCTAAATTGTCGAGCGTTATGGACGAGAGCATTCAATGAGCTATTCCCGATACTCAATCTCTTACGCCCGCAACGACGACGGTCTGTGGAGGGTCAAAGTGCCATGGGCAAGGGAGACAGGCGGGGATTGCTGTGGGCACCTGTTGTCGGCTCACTACAACATAACACAACACATTCTTGACCTGATGGTCATCGGCCAAGCATTGCCACCACACCCGACCTCCGGTCTCTTCAACACCGAATTCCTGGTATGTCTCCCCCCATGTAATGTTATCACTACAGAATCATGATAATGTTTGGACCTAAGTATACATCGAGTCCATCTTATTCGCTGCGATCAGATGGTCGCATTACCCGGAAAAAAAGCTTTATCCTGTATTATCTCTGTTTCTCTGAAAGAAGCTCTTTGAGAGTTTGTTTAGAGTTAATCAAGTGTGATTAAAAAACAATTTGTTTCCTTTATTACGACAAATGCATTTTCTAAAATCTAACACGTGACCTTCGAAATAAATGTATTCTCTATGCGAGGTTGCATGGACATATGGTGGAACAACGAACAGACCGTAATCGCACTACGACATAACTAATCTTATCTGCAGTTACTTGACTCCTTTTCACCCCCTGTGTAATTTGCACATGAATCTCCCGAACTTGTATTTGGCCTCGACACTCGTCATCGTTTTTTTACTGTGTCCATATCACTTGGTTTTCTGCAAGTGGCTTCGAATTTAATATTTTTTACTGTCAATTTGTATTTGTATGCACTAGTTTCTATTGATTTTTCTTTGTACCTTAACTAGATAAAAATTTTTTTAAAATCATTACATACAATGTTATTTAATTGCATCGAAAGTGTCGTAACATAGGTATATTATTCCCAAGTATCTGTTTGGTATGTTTGTGAATATCACTTTTCATACGTGAGTTAGATTTTGCTTACGTTTAAAGACTCTACACAGGGTAAACGGGGCTATTATCGCGGTTTTTTAGTGGTTAGCTTCAAACTATTGTCCAAGAAATAAAGTGCGTCAAATCGTTGTTTTTTTTTTTTTTTTTTTTTTTATAAATGTTGGACTCGAAAACTATTGAATTCTACTTTTATAAATGTATAAACTCATAAATATCGTTTTAAAAGAGGTCTTAAAGCTCAGTTGTCTATGCTGGTATTATTATGGTCAATTTCAATGCTAAATCAACCAGGTAAACGCAATAATACTATCATAGTGAAAGAGGTTATATGTGCACCAGTTATTGCGGACGTGATTTTTTGTTATACTAGTGTAAAGATTTTAAGACTATTGAGGAACTGAAGTTCAATGAATTAGTTACTCTATAACTTGATTTAATGATTTCAAGTGTTTACTAGCCCTAACTCATCAGTACAATTAAAATATACACATTATTCGAGAGTATCACGATCATTGGAGCAACCGCGATAATACCATCGTTTACCCTACACCTTCCTTCGTTTTCAACATTCTAGGTTATTATTTGTGTTAAAGAATCTCCCTTTTAGGCAAAACACCACTTACTTTGTCCCAACATTGTACATCAAGATGTAGGTACATTATATACTAAACTTGTTATGATATAACAAAAAAAATATACATAATATTGTACATTAGCCTGAACTTTTACGTTATTCTTTTGTTGTATAAGTTTTTATACCATATTATAAACTGTCTCAAGTCTCTTGACTGGTTCTCATTCATTTACGTTTTAAGTTCTTACAACAGTTTTACTACACATAATTATTTTTATAGCAGTATCTCCAGAGTCTCTTAAACATGAATATTCTTTAATTTTTCCACATGCATTCCTAATTTTCTAATAAGAACGTATTTACATTATTCTTGTACGTATATCAAATTATGTTTAGTATTTATTTTTAATAATTTTTGTACATTAGATTTATCTGCTCATATGGACTTTTGTTTCTGAATCTAGATATTTGTTTCTCTATTTCTTCATATTTTAACGTATTTTAATAAAGATATTTTTTTGTGTACGATACTCAAATCTTTGTGTATTTATTTTGATGCTTGTATATTGAATCGTTTGTATAATTAAGTGCATATGTATGTTGTATAAATTGTATACTGAATACGTATAAAGTTATAATATAAACTAGCCAACCGTTGTATTTATATTTGGTAGCTTCTTTTTTGTGGAGTTCAGAATATTTTTTAATAAAATTCAACTTTCAAATACAAAATTTTTTTTTTAGTATCTTCAGCAGTTTCTGTATGAAAGTAATAAAAAAACAATCACCAAAACTTCTGCATATAGTAAAAAAATGCTGACTCTCGAGTTAGGGACGTAATATTCTAACCACTTCGACATTAAAGTCTTCAAAGAAATAGTGTTGGAATATTCGTTCTAAAACGTATAACTTGTTAACTTATGCATTACACAAACACACACTAGTTGCAGGGAGAAAATGTAAAAGTTTGAGTAAAATTAAGAAGTAATTTCTTAATATATTACATTGTACCAATCTTGTAGTTGAAGTGATTATATTTTCGTTAAGTTCACGTTTACCTTAATTCAGCTCTTGTATACACAAGTACAAATGTCACGTTGTCACCTAATTAAGCTTGGATGCCTACTCTATTTAGCCTTGAAAATTAGTATGTATAGTGATAAGGTTTTTAAAATGGTGAAAAAATACACGAGAAAAACAATCATGCAATCATGGACTGTCAAAGATACAAGAAGAGCTACAAATGATGTTTCTTCTAGATAGAAGTACAGAAGCTTTGCAAAGAAATTCAACATACTTACCACGTGCAACTTTGAGAAGCTGAAAATTTCTGAAAAATCTGTCATAAGTGATGGATGTCCCTAAAAACCGTATTACATGATAACCAACATTTATCTACCTTTCAAACTTTTTTGTTTCATTTGTATGTTACACTACTTCTACAGGCAATTTATAATAATTTAACTTTGCCTATACCAGTGTTAGATAAGAAGGCAGTACTAAATAAGGAGCAAGAACAACACCTGTACGATAAAATTTTATTATCATGTATCCAGTGCCGTCATTAGGTATAAGCCGACGAAGCTTTGNTCAATAAACATTATTGCAAGATTATTCAATCTTTGGTCAAGTATGGTATTTTTTATCCGTTTTTTAAATATTTCAAGGCTGAAAGAAATCTTTAACTACTACAACTCATGACCATTTTACTTTAAAATGTTCGTAAGGAAATTTATGAATTTTGGAAACGTTGAAACTACTTGCATTTTACTTCTTGATACAAGTATAAATATCCGTCATTGTTACATTTGTTTTGCCAAAACCTTCTAAATAAAATTTAAACGGGATGCATTCCAATACTAATGATCCTTTATCCAAATCAAGATCATATTTTTTAGCAAGTTTTAAGCATTTGTATTTAATTTTATTGTCTTTTTGCTGACTTAAATGGGTCAAATAACTGAAATTTTTATTTATTTTATCGTACGCTTTTTCCGCTGTTTAATATCAACACGAAGAAACACAAACGTCACATCCACTATTTCCTTCAAATCTTGTTACTCTTGTGCTTCGTGTTTTTTTTTTTTTTTTTTTTTTTTTTTTTTTTGGCCGGAAAAAATTGATGGACTCTCCCCCAGTCGAGTCTTCGTCGATTAGGGGAATCGTATTTCCGGGCCCTGTTTGAAAATTGACGGGATTGGCGTGCACGCGAGTTAGAGGTTTAATTGAATCCTATTGGATTGGGTATGCCCACCGGTGTAGCCTACGTATACGTACCTGTATATATATACGAATGTAACACCAGTAACCCATTGATACGGCTCTCGTCGTTTTAACTTGTGTTACCTTATGTGAGGGGCTTCTCTGGTTTTATTCATCGGATAATACTACGTGTGGGGGAGGGAGGGAAGGCTCATCTGGTGACTAATACGACGTTTTCCCAGACGATTCACGACACACCTCGATCGGATTAGATATTGCGTTAATTCAGCAGTACGGTTTCAAAACGATTGATTGAAAAACGAATTTAAAAAATAGGGGTAGTTTTTCTCAGCTGCGCGTTTGTTTTGTTGGTTTTTTTTTTTTTTTTTTTTTTTTTTTTTTTTTTGTTGTTTTTATCTGTAGTTTGTATTTTACTATTACATATAATGTATACTGTACGGTTTAATATAGTTTGCAAAAATGTTGTATTAAATAAAAAAGATATTGCTGTACTATTATTATTCTAAAAGACGGCACTACATTGTAACCTCATTATCTGGGGTTCAATCGGTCCTTGAATGTTACAGTCCTGACACCGATTTATTTAAAAACCAGTTGCGTTAAAAAAAATGTCGTGCTATATATCTAACGTGTTGTAGGATCGTAGGGTTATCTTCTCAAGGTATTTTTCATCAAATAAAGAATTATTTAAACGCATAAGAAAAAAGGGACCAATATAGCCCCATGTTCTCGTACCTATGCCATTCGTAATGCAACATCACCATACGTATTAGTATAATATGTGCTGTTAAATATAATTATCATTTGACCATTAAAAGTTTACTCAATTAAGACGCACGGCTTAGATAAGTTGGCGTACGGCTCCTGTAGTAGGGTATAGATCAGAATTTTGGTGAGCTATCAACAAAGTTCTGACCACATATTCTTAAAAGTTTTTTTTCTGAGTTCCTATGGCAGTATTTCTACATCGTATTTTTGTTTTTATCTCTGAAGTCGCATTGAATGATGGATACAAGTTAATTTAAAAGTAGAAACAAGTATACATCTGTTTCTATTACCTTTTTTTCTAAGGTAAGATAGACCAAACGAGTAGATCAGTAGAGTTAAGGTGACTTAGTTATTTGGTGCCGTACCAAGCAAAGGGCCCTTCAAAGTTCCATGGATTATAAAAAATATTTTTTGATAATCGTCATGATTATTAAATATCTAAATCACGTATTTAAATTCAAGAGTTATTGGCCTTCAAAGTTATAAAATATAGATGAAAATAATAATAAGAACTCATCACTTAATATGCGCATGCACAGAAGATTATGAATCACTTTTCCCTTACTTTTCTTAAAAACTAAGTGGTTTAGATACAATTTTTACAATTCTAAAAAATTACTTATAAAAAAAGGTACTAATACAATTCTCGTTTGTAGAGGTTTGTCATTTACTTTTAGAGTTGTAGTCATTTTAGTGATACATTCCGTGAAATTATGTTAAATTGGTGCGTCTTCACTAGCGATTATCTAAAAAAAAAATGGTTGACCCTTAAATTTTTTCATTACAAATTAATTAGGCACTCTTTATTTACATACTTTTAAAATTTTAGAGATTCTCATCTTTCCCGTAAAAATTACCCAAGCCACACTAAGAGGGGCTCAAGCAACTTTGTAAAAGATTTTTTCCTTTTTTTTCTACATAAAAATGCATGAGTTGTTTGAACGTTGAAACCTTGAAACAACTCGCTCATTTATAAGATGTTGGGTCCAGTGAGTTTAGTATATACTATCGTAAATTTGAGTTCCTACAAACTTTACTATGCCTTCAAAATGCAATCACGCGAAAAAACTGATTTCATGGTAAATATGAACCATCACTTGCAGTTTGTACTTGAACCAGATCTTACCCTCTCATATTACTATTTTTACCTTATCGTAAATCAACATTAGAATCATCAATTATATAGTATAGTAGATAGAAAATCATGGCTAGTTTGGAAATTAATGAAAAAAAACAATCTTACCCATAAATTATCTATCCAAGCGTATAAAGTTATAATATAAACTAGCCAACCGTTGTATTTATATTTGGTAGCTTCTTTTTTGTGGAGTTCAGAATATTTTTTAATAAAATTCAACTTTCAAATACAAAATTTTTTTTTTAGTATCTTCAGCAGTTTCTGTATGAAAGTAATAAAAAAACAATCACCAAAACTTCTGCATATAGTAAAAAAATGCTGACTCTCGAGTTAGGGACGTAATATTCTAACCACTTCGACATTAAAGTCTTCAAAGAAATAGTGTTGGAATATTCGTTCTAAAACGTATAACTTGTTAACTTATGCATTACACAAACACACACTAGTTGCAGGGAGAAAATGTAAAAGTTTGAGTAAAATTAAGAAGTAATTTCTTAATATATTACATTGTACCAATCTTGTAGTTGAAGTGATTATATTTTCGTTAAGTTCACGTTTACCTTAATTCAGCTCTTGTATACACAAGTACAAATGTCACGTTGTCACCTAATTAAGCTTGGATGCCTACTCTATTTAGCCTTGAAAATTAGTATGTATAGTGATAAGGTTTTTAAAATGGTGAAAAAATACACGAGAAAAACAATCATGCAATCATGGACTGTCAAAGATACAAGAAGAGCTACAAATGATGTTTCTTCTAGATAGAAGTACAGAAGCTTTGCAAAGAAATTCAACATACTTACCACGTGCAACTTTGAGAAGCTGAAAATTTCTGAAAAATCTGTCATAAGTGATGGATGTCCCTAAAAACCGTATTACATGATAACCAACATTTATCTACCTTTCAAACTTTTTTGTTTCATTTGTATGTTACACTACTTCTACAGGCAATTTATAATAATTTAACTTTGCCTATACCAGTGTTAGATAAGAAGGCAGTACTAAATAAGGAGCAAGAACAACACCTGTACGATAAAATTTTATTATCATGTATCCAGTGCCGTCATTAGGTATAAGCCGACGAAGCTTTGCCTAAGGAGCCCATCATCTAAAAAGAAAAAACTTGAAAGANTATTTTGTAGTATGAGATTTAATATATTCCATTTGAACTTTATAAAAAATTTGTTTAACTTTTTTTTAGATACATTAACTTATAATATAGACAAACTTATTTGACGAAAAGCCAAAAAGAATTTATTAAATTTAGAAAAAAACTTTTTACAAAGTTCAGAGAACCTTTTTTTATACTTGCACATGGTGTAATAAATACGTAAGGTGGTCTCTTCATATTATATAAAGAGTTTCATGCATTTTCTACTGCCTCACGGTTCACGTCGGTAAGTTGTTATCAATATGTTTTTATTGCAAAAACTCCCCGGATTTGCATATAAGTGTTTTAGAGTTTTAGAATCCTCGTGATTTTTTACATCTGTCCTCAAAGTCACAACCTAAACGGTTATCCTCCGGAAAATTTGCGGTTAGCTCTCAGTTTATAAGCCCTTTGGCTTCTTGGACAAAAAACGGCTGACAGTGAGAGTCTACTGACCGAGCTAGACATACATATTATGTCAATCCTTCTCAGGATGAATGGTACCCTTGTTCCCAACGTCAGCGGAAAAACCTGCCCTATAACAGTCCTTTAAATTGCATAGTGATGTTGTTTAGGCCCAAAGTATTCTTTTCATCGAAAAAAGTCGAGAATAATATACTACAGTAAAGTTAAAAAGTAAGCATTAAACCATCGATACTTTGTACACATACTAGTTAGAGTTTGCATGCCTGCACATTTTGTACCCTAATCTTTGATTCTCAACCTTATTGCGTTTCTGTATGTATTGATATCTCCTCGTATAATTGTAACTTAGAATACAAAATTTACATCTGTAAAGTAATTGTATAATTTGAATTTCTGGTCAATAAAACTGACAAAATTAAGTCGAAGCTGAAATTAAAAATTTAACGCCTTGTGAAGAGCAAAATTTAATTATTATTAGGACAACCGTTTAACCTTATTTTTGCAGAGTTTAACCTTATTTTTCGTTTATCAGAGACTCTTACGTTGTCTCCTTCACACACATAAAAATTTATCAAGTGACCTTAACTGACTTATTGACAGAGCCTTTCGAAAACTCAGTTTTATAGTGAGATGTGCTGGGATCTACCACGTAAGATTTATCTTACACAATGACATACAATGAATCAAAAGTAGAGAATAATAACAATTATAGTAATAATAATAATAATAATAATAATAATAATAATAATAATAATGATAACAATAATGACGAAAATAAAAAAAAAAATAGATAATAATAATAATTTTAAAAAAAAAGATAAAAGAAGGGCGCGGCGAGTGTGGAGAAACGAGCGCGAAAGGCCGGGTAATGACGTTAATGTCGCCGACCCCCAACTATTATTATACTTATGAGCTCCCACTATACTTACCGATAAAACGCATCCGAAGGAGAAACGTATACGTTATATATGGAATAAAAAGATGAAAGAGCGCATAGTCGTAGACACGGGGTTGCACGAAGGGAGTATCGCGCGACTAGCTCGGGGTGAAAAAGTGCGGGCNATATATAAAAGTACCTAATTTACCATTCAAAGCCAGACGAGAAATGACTAGGATTACGTGAGATTTTTTGCTAGTAAAAATTTATCATGGTTACGTTTCAGATAGATTTTTTTAACTTACTCTAGTTTTTCCATGATTTTTACTGTGTTTTACATAAAACATATTCCCTTAAGGAGGTTTGGGAGTATTATTCGGAGAGGCGATGAAAGGGGAATCCCCCCTGCCCGCGCATCTGGGCCCCCTTTACCACGCACCTCCTCTTGCACTCTACAAACTTCAAACTGTACCAAAGTATCTATGAAGACGTTTTTTTTATTCCAACACATTTAGAATATACCTTAATTTCAATTAACGGGCAAACCTAACCTTGCTCTCTCTTAAGAGACCGTGTTAAACTATCAATATGTTATAACTTTTTTTTCGAAAATTTCCCTGGTGAATAATCTGGAAAAATTAATGTGCACTTCTAAAATGCTCAAATATAACATACATTTTTTTGGCACGTTTCTCCATTTTTAACTTTTCTCCCAAACCTCCTTAAAGCCATGAAGGTAACTTATGTTTAGTCAACTACTTTTGTTTACACTCTCAGATACCGCTTGATACTTTGAAAAAATCAACCGAATGTTAAAACTTATTAGGTGGGAATCAATAAAAATACAATCTACTTTTTTGTTGATGATTTTTATGTACAAAACCTGTTAATTTATTTTTGTCATGCTGGACAAGCGTGGGTTAATGAATCTCATAATACAAGGAAAGTGAAAGACGAAGAGGAGAACAGTTTATTTTACCGAGGTGCCATCAATGGATACGATTAAAATAAGCTATGCCGTTTCGCATGCAGTGTACCGTAAGTGACGAGAATGGAGTTGAGGTCAAACGAAAAAAGGGGGACTCGGGGCGTGTGAATTTAGACAAGCGAGGATAATGAATCAATTAAAATGGCAGAGGCGCACACTGCAAAGCACGGAAAATCTTATGAGAGCAACAAAGTAGAAATATAATTTATTTTTCTCCCGTTGATGCTTCTATTAGTTAAAAATTAACTTGTGGTGATTTATGTAAATTTATTGCAACAGCGGTGTCTCTTACTTATTTATGCAAGTGTGAGTCCCATCATTAAACAATTCACGATCATAAATTAGTATTTATAAAAACGCACGTTAATCTGATACAATAAGATATGTTTATAAAAAATAATTTTGAGGTAAAGGGGAAAAAAGTTTTTTTAAACACATTTGACTGCACATCATTTAACTTTGTTGCAATTTTAGTACTTTTTTTTATACAGCCTGTGTAAGAGCTTGCAAAGATCATATTAAAAGCTTCTTTCGTTACTACCTAAAACTAGAGGAAGCAATTTCGATGGAACTTTTTTTTCTGAGAATTCGTAGACTGTTTCCGATCAATCAAACATTTATTTTTGGATAAAATCTGTAAAAGTTTTTCGACTTGTATTATTAGTAGAATATCAGGGAGAAGTGTTTGAATATAAATGATACGCGTTGTCAATTTGCATTAAATTTCGTTAATTTTGGTTGCTCATTTCCATTTTGCGATAAGCTACGATGGCGAGTCACACACTTTTTAGTTAACAATAAATTTCAGCTCTTAATTAAAAAAAAAAACTTTAAGTTCTGTTTGGAGGCGGAGAATGTTACAGTTCACTTTGTTGAGTTAAAAGTTTTCTTGATTTTTTTTTGACACTTTTATAGTTTTTCTTGCTAAGCTTTGATTCCGCCGTTGCAGGTCATATGATACTGTCACCTATAGGCTATGTGGAAGGTGGGTTTTCAAATTTTATAGTAACAGTATAGTAATAGAACTTATTTTAAAAAAGTGATATTTATGAATGCTCTTAAAAATACCCCTAGGAAAACCTGGCAGTCAAATGACAGTGTAGTCACATTTCTTACGAAACTTATAATATACCATAGGAGTGAGAGAGAGAGCTCTTCAAATTTAGTCTACGACCCCTGTATCACGCATTCCACTGCTATGTAATCATGGTACATTTCCTAAATCACATTCGTCAGTAGATGTACTGACAGGTGTGATTCAAAACTAATTTTTTTACCTTGGGCATTTTTAAGGGTCAGGTGTGCCCTTGGTAAAAAAATAGGGTTCGCACCTTGTGCGCACCCAACCAGGGCAAGCACAAAGAGTCCCTCGGGCCGCAAAATAGCCCCAGAGCGGACGGCACTCATCCAACGAAGATTACTATTTTGTCCTTACTTAGACTCTAGCCAATGAGATATGAGAATGGCCAGTGAATGAAAGTGTACATATGCTCACTGCATACTACTTATATATACTTTTGTGCACAAACCACTCTCACGTCTCATTGGCTAGAGTCTATTAAATGCCGGTTGCAACATCTGAGATTAGTTCGCTAGGTCGCCATCCCCACGTAAGGCACACTTTCCACCCACGGGCGAGAATGAACTTTCCGGCCCTGCTGGACCCAAAGTTCTTTTCCACCCCAGGATAGAAAGTAGTTAGCAGGTAAAAATTGTGCCCATGGGCGCAAAGTTGCACTTTCTACCCTTGATACAAAAATGTCTCTCACTTCGAGCACAAACATACAACAAACGCACCCTTCGGGTCCACAAATTGTACTTTCCTCCCTAGGTAAAAAATATACTATAATAAATTTATTTGCATTAATAAAATCTGTGCTGCCACATATATATCTCTCCAAATTGGCACTTTCTTCGAAGCCAGTCTATGTTGGGCACTTTTTTCAAGGCTATCCTGAGTTAACACTTTTTTGCATCCAACCCAAGCTTTCTGTTTTATTTTATATCTTGGGTGCCAATGACTGTAATAAACCTTTTTGTAATATGATATTGTATCATGAAGAATAAGCACGTGTTAGTCAAAGATGCAGAGACCATGGTAATACAGCAACGAAAGCTATACATTTTCGCCTTTTAACTTCAAAATAGCACCTTCACCGCTTGATTTTGGATTCTCAGGCAGAAAAATAGTATACGAAACTCGTTCGAAAAGGCTTCTTTACGAACCTCGTAACAGTAAACCTCTTGGTTTGTAAATCAAAGCTTTTGCAAACTCGTACGTAATATACTATTAATTACAAATTTTTCATTTAAAATAACTGAACAAGCGGACATTTGTCCTCAATTATGTTTATTACAATAAAAAAGTGAACATAGTTGACTCTGAACCGTACACCTTTGACTCTTGTTGTTTTAACTACAGTTTACGTAAGTTGTTACTAACATAAACTTGGACATATTTGTAGGAATTACTCATAAGTATTTACATATATTTATATATTGGTTTTCTATAAGTATTTATTTCTATTGATCTTTTTTTCGAGTGTCCAAAGTAAGTTTTTTATAATTTCACTTTACATAATATTAATTCCAGTTCATGTTATCTTTGAATGAACAAAAAAAATAAAAAAAATAAAAAATAAAAATATTTGCAATCGATGTGTATTGCCGAGAATGCACAGTGAGGTTGGAAGCTCGCTTCCCGCGTTCTTAGCCTTACATTAGATGTGCAAATTAGTTACGAAGTAAATAGTGCCGTGCGCTTTATTAATAAGTATACTACAGGTGGGTAAATACATGTAAGGCGCGTATACACCTGGTCTGTGAGTATTCGCCGTAGTTGTCTCCTGGCAGGTCTTACGCGAGTGTTGGTGAGTGCGTGTGTGCTCACAGCACAGCATCATAGAACAAGTGAATTGAAGGAGAACGAGGAAGAGAGAGAGAGAGAGAGAGAGAGAGAGAGAGAACGTGTGATCTGCATAATGTTTATTATGCTAAGCCAAAGCAACTTGCTTGCATCAACAAGTGTTATATTATCATTCAAATAAAATGTTTTAATCTGCATACGTTTTATCACCCTCTCCCGTTTGCTCGAGCTGCACATGGAATACGCGCTCTCTAGGCCCACCTCAGCTGTTCGAATATGCTACCATACATACGGCTACTGCTCCTATACTGCTTCGTTACAACATAAAAAGCTGATAGGGCGTACATATATGTGTACATATTATAGGTGTTGTAAAATGTAGACAGTATATGGATATGCATTATAGGTACACAAGCTTGACGCGTGCAGACCACTTAATAATAATTATGTTATGATACATATTAGCACACATGCGAGTCGACGACTCTGTCGAGCTATCTCTCTCTCTTCTCTTGCTCTCGGCTATTACACGGATTGTTCCACGGAAAAATCTTAGGTACAAGTTCCTCATGATACACCATTTTCAATTATCGAATTCTGAGGAGTATATAGGGAAAATCGAAATCATTGGACACAAAAGGTGTAGGGAATTGTCCATTATTCCTGTGAATTTCTGAAGGGGGCAGGTCTCACAAAATTTGTTTCACAAATTTAAAGAGCACAGTGCTAGCTCACTTGTAGTGAAACTGCTTGTATACAAATAGTCATGTGTTGCATATTGCACTGTTTTTCATTATATTAAATAGGTGTGTCCCCCTGCAGCCAGACAGGGTTGGAGTGTCAGGGTTTCAAAACGATAGTGAAGGTTGCGGGAGTACCAGCATTTTACAACTGCTACAAGCTAATAGTCTGCCGTCAGATCACTGCATTGGTACCCGTGTGATGTATTACTCACATTATCTTCTCACATCACCAGTGTGATCATATATTATAATGTCACATATACGTTTTAAATACGACAATATCTAGCGTACCACTGCACCACATATAGGTATATCAAACCAACAACCTTCAAGCACGCTCTCTCAGTCCTATGTAGGTATGGGTCTCACCTGCTCTTCTTATAAACAGCGCACGTGCTTATCCTTCGTTCTGCGTCTCTTCTCTTGGTATAGGTATTATACCCATTCCAACTCTTTTGCATACTTTTCTCCACATGTACACCAGCAGCATATATACACACACCTTCCGCAATTCCCCTTCCGAGGTGCACACATTACTCGCGGTGTGTTACTTAACTGCATGTGTGTACACGTACATATGAGTATCTGTATAGGTATACCGTAGGTGCAGCTTGTACATTTATAAACAATATACATATATACTTATGTGTGTATGTAAAAGAACTTGTGCGGCCGTGCAGGCGAAAGTCTCCTATTTGCTTTATGCACTGTCCGTTCTCTTCTTGCCTGCAGCCCACTTGCTTGCTCGCTTGCTTGTTTACTCGCCGTTTCTCGGTGGGCAGTGAGGGCTGTGCTATATAAGTAAGTACGGTATTGTACGCGTGGCGTGTTTCACGCTGTAGGTACAAAGTGACAGAGCCGGCCACCGCACCGGCCCATGCGTGCTCCTCCTCGCATGGGTGTAGTGTACAAATTGATGACTTTTTGTGCGAGCAAGGAACTGCAGGGTACTTACGACGACGACGCGACAACGACGCAAGCGGCTATTTGTTCACTGTCCCTGCCCCCACCACACAATCTTTCTTTTCCTCTCGCGACGACGCGACGGCCCCGCGATAAGATAATAATGAACGATCGTGTGGTAAACGCGTGCCTCTCTGGCTCCCCCATTTTATTATTCGATTTTTGTTGTTTCCGGCTCTTATAACCTGGCTGGATGAATCCTTTTTTTCCGTGTTGAATGAATGATGATTATTTAGCTTAAATACGACGACGTCAACCTCGATAAATTGAGTACAAGTAAAGCGCTCGATAAAACACGTGAAATATCTTTTTCCACAAAGTTGCATACCACAGCACGAACACGCTTTAAACCATTCTAATCTTTCGGCTGGCAGATCGGCCTTGTGTGCCTTTAACCGGTCTCTACTGCCGATAATACGGGTAAGCTATGGATGGTGTGTATCAACAGAATAATCATGTAACCTTGCAGCCTTGCAAAACGGCACTCTTAACCGACTAATCCCTTCAAGTTGGATCAATCCTCGAAAAAAAAGCTAACAGATAAGAAGGTCTAATGGTACGGTGGTCTCATAAATAAGTCGATACGTCAACCGAAAAATCCAAAGAACGATCCATACTTGAATGTAACGCGCAAGAACTGTTGCGAATTCGCACTCTCGCTAATACATTTCAAGTCTCGCAGAGTTGGCCCATGTGTCACGACCTGCGATCAGAAGTGACATTGCATCGGAGCATCGTAGATCGATGCGCGAGAGGTATGTCTCGCTCGTGACAAGAAGTAATGAGTTTAGTAGGGCATTGTATACGTATAAGAAAATCTACAAAGAATATCCCGTCTTTATATCCCATTTTAATAAAATAAAAAAAAAATCTTTTTGAGGCACACCCTTGCAACTGGGCTTACTTTACTTGTGATGTCATGGACTAAGAGGAAAACATTTTAAACATGGATTTCAGTAAGGGTGTTACCCTTTTTCCACGATTAACATGCTATTATTGTATATATATAGATGACATGTATAGATGTAATTTTAACACGTAAATCACAAAAAAAGGGTGTTACCCTCATTGTAAATAGTGCTTAAAATTTTTTCCTCATAGTGCATGGCATTACGAGTAAAATAAGCCTAGTTCTATGGGTGTGCCCCTAAAAATTTTGGTTTATTAAATAGGGGACAAAAACGAGATGGTTTTGTGGACTTTTCATATATAGACGATCTGGACGAAAACTATGCCCAGATTGGCTCTAGACAAAAACTAAGCCCTTTCGATGTCCCGGGCGAAGATTATACCCTTTTTTTTTAGTCCAGACGAAAACTACTCAGACGCAGTCTATGCCTTTTCTTCTAGTCCGTACAAAAACTATGCCATTTTTTCCGAGTCTGAGCTAAAACGTGCCCGCATCCAGATAAAAACTAAGTTAAAAAACATTCAAGTATTATTGTCTGACCCCTCTTGTATTGTACCTCCCCTAAAATAAAAAAACCCCCTCTAGATTTGCTGATTCATGATTTTGGCGGCTAACATCCACTAGTCAGATGAAAAAAGCTCACAAAAATGAAGCTCCTGAAAACGATTCAATATTTTATATAAAGGTTTCGCGATACTTGTGTCAAAGTATCTAAGGATGCCTTTGAAAAAAAAATAACACGTATTCATTATTCTTATCAGGTGTAGCGGCTTCAGTAATTACAGTTTAAATAAGTGTTAGAAAAAAAAAGAGAATAAGCTTTTTTAAAAGATTTCGTAAAGTAAATATTATAAAAACTGTAGGCAACAACCACTATATAAATATATTTGACTATGTATCTAATTACAAACACAAATGTAGGGTGAGCTTAAATGAATTTCACTTCATCTGGAGTCCAGAAAATGTCAACATCTTAGTCCGGACTCGGAGAAAATGGAATAATCTTCTCCCAGATTAGAAAAAAAGGCATAGTTTTCGTCTGGACTACACAAAAGGGCATAGTATTCGTCCAGATGCAATAAAAAAAAGGCATAGTGTTCGTCCGAGATCCCAAAAGAGCATAGTTTTCGTCCAGATTAAGCTAAAGGGCATAATTTTCGTCCAAACTCCGGAAAAGGGCATACTCTTCGTCTAGAATCCCAAAAGGGCATAGTTTTCGTTCATACTAGAGTAAAAGGCATAGTTTTAGTCTGGACTTAGAAAAAGGGCATAGTTTTTATTCAGGCTTCGAAGTAGGGTAGTCTTTTTCCGGGGCGTCGATTTATTATAGTTAGCTGCGTGACAGTTCCCGTGTGCATGTGCCTCGGTATTTGTAGTGCTGTCCAAAAATATTCTGGCACTCATTGCTTGCATATTCAAAATATGATCAGATTCCATGAAAACAACACCTAATGCTTGATAGCTAGGCATTTTTAACACTAGATACTTTTTTTCTGCAAGACTGAAGGTAACAAAACAAGATTCTAGTTCTAACACGTATATGTAATTGGCACTGTGTAATATATTATTACTAGCAGCCCCCCGTCTTGACTTATTTGCCTGAGATTCGCAAATTGAAGTAACGTAGTGTATTGACACGTAATTCTAATTTTTTAAATTTCGATTTGGAATCCATTCAGCTTTAGTTAAATAATAAGCTGTAAGAAAGTTTGAAAAAATGTATAATAATATGAAAAGTACCGTGCGTTTCTAATGTCAGAAAATAATTGTGGGCTGTTAATTTACATTTCCTCGCGTTACAATAACGAAAAAATCTATTCACTTAAAGGATTCTTTATTCCTTAATTTTGACGCTGCTTTTAAATCTCGATAAATGTTTTGCGTCAGTTTCTTGACGCCTAAAATTTCATACATTTAAAGCATTCGAAGTTTTCTTTCCAATTTACCCTCTTGTGACTAAAACCATTGTTAAAACTTTTATGATCCCTAAAGGCCTTTTTTGGCAACTTGAAAAAAAAAAGAACCAGAAAGCCTAACTCTTTCTTGACTAAAGTTTCCAGCAAACGTGACTACCTGGATACTTCAGGGTGATCTTCTCTGGCCTACTGTTGTAGCATAAGACTAATCAGAAGGAAAACGACAATGCTCTAAAGCGTTGGAGCTAATTGTAAGGCTCTTTCCCAACGTCTCCTGGTGTTACGCCAGAGACGTTGGTGTCTAAAGTACTTTTTTTTTTGCAGAGCTCAGTCTTTCCAATGATCCAAGGTAGGGATATTGGTTCTTGACGCTTGTCCGTTATAGAGGGTCAGTGATTCCTGATGGTTGAATGTTGAGAGTCAAGAGGGTAATGTAGGGTTGCCAGTGGCTGGGGTCCCTGGCCTCATGGCGAACAACTTCGCTTGTGATGTCTGACAGTAAATGACTGACTTGATTTAATAGTGGCCGGCTCTACAAAGTTTTTATTATGGACAAATCGTTGTTGGAAATAGTTATAAAAATAAATTCATTTGCAAGGTAATTCAACGTTAGATGGCCATAAAAAGAACCGATGAGTGTGATGGCTTTGAAAAGAGCCAGTGGCGATACTCCCAGTCATTCCTTGTTATTATTCTTGATGATGGAGACCCAGCCGCGGGTAGCTTGACTTTTACCCTTGAGTCTCTGCGTTTGGGGACCATGCTGGAGGGAAGTACGTCACTGACCAAAGAATATCTCGTTTTCATATCAATCCCCGAATAATCAACCGCTCACCGATGGTTGGGAACGTAGGCCTAGAGAATATATAAGATATAATCTTCGTAGGTATACTGTTAGGATAAACCACTAAGGAGGAGGCTAATGAAATTTGCAGCCCATGTGGCTGCCCAAACTCCTCAGGGTTGTTTTTCCTGGCTTGCTGTTGCAGCAAAAAGTGCTCTGGCAGCACCAGGTTGGTTGGAAAATTGGCCACAAAATCCTCAAGTCTTAGAGCAGATTGTGCTTTGGCTGGACATCTCCAGGCAGTACGCCGAAGAAGTTAGCGTTCAGAACGTCTAATTTTTTGTGGCATTAGTCAATCTGGGCAGTTCAGGGTGGGATTCGACGTAAGTTGCTTGTTTATTAGAAAAGAGTGTTGCTTGGGGCCAGGATACCTATCTGCATGACTAATAATTCTGTTTTTGATGTACTGCTGGTAAATGATCATGGTATGCGACGATTTTCTCGGGGATATTATAACAAGACCCTCTTACTTCTATTGCAGGTAGCTTCAGTTTTACTTTTACGCTATCTAGCGAATCCTACTCAACTATAGTAAAAAGCTAGCAAATTTTTACAAATTTTTGAGCTTATTTATTGCTGCTGTTATTCATTTTTTTAAGATAAAAACTATACAAAATCTATCTTGGGAGTGTCAAAAATCAGTGTGCAAAATTTTGGCAAAATTAGTTAAATAATTTTTGCGGTTCACAATAACAAAGATTTTTGGGACTACGCTATATCTATATAAGTAAGATGAGACGAGATAAGATGAAATATTACAAATACTCCGTATGCGTTCTCTTTATATGTTTTTACTTTTTCTAAATTTTAAGTACACGATGTATCTGAAAAAACTCTTCTGAACTCAAAAAAATGGTGTAAAGAAAAGGATTAAAGTGAGTTCGTTAAACTCAAGCACGGTTCTTTGTATTCAAAGTATCTGGACACTCCATTTTTCTACGATAATTGAAAAAAAAGGATGTGAGTTGGTCCGTATTATTTTATCTGGGATCCACTTGTTTTTTTAAAGAAAGTCAGACTTAATTTATTTACTTATATATCGACAATCTTAAACAAAAAATGTCCTCAGTTTCTAAATTCAGCGGGTCAAGACACATCAGATACAAGTGTGACATTGCATGGACTCCTTACTCTCCCGAAAGCAATAATGAACCCTGGATTATTTATTCTCATGATATAATTAATAAGAAATACGTTTTTTCAAATACATACGTTTTTTATTAAATAAAACAATACGTATGTATGTATGTATTTAAATATAATCTTTAAATTTTATGCGGTAGGCCAGTTAAAGAACGAAAATCATTAAGAACATGAAATTGAGGATTTTAATACGAATAACTTCCAATATTGAAAGGTGAGTAAGATAAATATCCCTATTATGACCATAAATTTCATCACACTTACTTCTTCAATTTTTTTTTCTTAACTGTGAGCTTTAACAGTAGAAATTTCAGTATTAGCTGGTGCGCTATAAATTAACCATTATTGTTCTAATTTTCAAATATGGTTCTTAGTCGTTGAAATACTTTATTTTATAATAAGATTATAAGACGAAAATATTCATAATTATGAAACGTTGTACCTATTGTTTCATATTATGTCCCTGTCCCTATTTATGAAACTTTTTAAAAAACGTAAATTTAGTATAAAATTTTAAGACAGTTAAAGCTTTTTCTCTTGCATAATACTGTTTTATTTAACAAAAATAATTGTATCGTTTATTTGCTCACTAGAAGTATATAAATTCTTTGTTGAAGTTTGGTGCCATAAACACGTACAGTTCAAAAGATAGGTTATGTACGACTTTGTCCCTATTTATGGAATCATCTTTAAAATTGGTCATTTATTGTATGTAAAATGAAATTTTTCTTGTGAATTCATAAAGATACATAAAATATACAACTACCACAATTTTTTTATCAAGTTAGTTATATAACAAATACATGAATTTTCATATTCCATGAATAGGGACACATTCCACGAATAGGGTCATTTACCTATTTATAGGTTCATAATATAGGCACAACCATGAAACGAGTCATCTGTTATGGCGTCCCCCACTCCTTGATATTTTCAAGTGTGGTGTTGGTATAACGTATATATACGACTTTCCTTTATTACTGGATTTAAATAAGATAGTTGCACCACGCCAGCTAAATGTTTGCAAATATTCTACGCAGCTAAGGTGGAAAATAGTCTCACAATGTACTACTTACAGCGAGTCTTTCCAGCTTTTCACACACGATTAGTTTCGCTATGCCGCATACATATCCGATACATATGATCTATCCATTATAATATGGGCACGCGCATCCAGGGTATATTTATATTTTACCTGTATAGGTGCATCAAACAGCTGTTTGAGCGGCTAATACGGACAGAGTAGGTATTTATACGCTGGCCTTCAATTCTCCTTCGGAGAAACGCCAAGTAGGTATATACAGCGGCACGTGGAAGCAAGAGCTGTTTATGATATTAGGACGAAACGCGATTTTACATAGTACTACATGGCTGTGGACAACTGCAGAGCTACAGGTATACATGTACATTAAGGAGAAGATCCTTTTTTTTTTTGCTTGGCACTGTTGCGGTTTCGTTCTCCCTGCATATTCCGCTACACCTATTATACGGAGAAGACAAGGACAACAACAACGGAAGGTATGGTACTATATCCTCTTAGGTATAGGTACCTAATAATACTCATACGAAGCTGGGGAGAAGTCGCGCGCACATCAGGAACAAGATCGTTTCACGCTCTCCTCACGCTCTCTCTCTCTCTCTCTCTCTCTCTCTCTCTCTTGCTTTGCCTACCGACTGTCTTCATTATACGCGGCAGAGCAAACAGATTATCGGCTGCATTTCCATAATTAGATTTGATACTTATAGCTTTGCACACCACAACTATAATTTACAGAGCTATTCCAATCTTCCCGTCAATTTATAAGTCCTGACAGCTATTGCCCATTTATCGCTCAATTTCGCAAATCTTATGCATTTTTCTCCTCCTTTTGCTTCTTTTCAACTGTTTCAATGAACTGTCTCCACTTCGTCCTTTTCTCTCTGTTTGTTTGCCTCTTTTCTATGCACTTGCACCTTCTTTTATGCACTCGTCAAAATACTGTCGGAAAGTCAATCAGCTGATTTATGCAAATTCATTCTACAACCGTTCCGCATTACAAACAGACACGTGGATGAATCCGTACATATGATACACATGTGTGTACATGTGTATATTTCTCCCGAGAATTTGAATGAACAACAGAAGCTTGTTTGCAGATCACTTAATCAAATCTTTATTGAACAAGTGCAATGTTATTGTTAAGCGTCATTTATTGTGCTTTTTGCAAATACACAATTAAGGACAGCCGAGTGAGGACAGTGCACTTTGATATCACAATACTAATTCAAAAATATGAAAAAGATATCAAATGGTTGAAACGATCTTCTGAGCTATACAGGAACAGCATGTAGATCAAATGTCGTAGGACTATTTAATCTCCACTAATATTCGATTCTTTAAGGAGGTTTGGGACGGTTTGGGAGTATAATTCAGAGAGGCGAGGAAAGGAGAGTCCCCCCTGCCGGCGAATCTGGGCCCCCTTTACCGCGCACCTCCTCTTGCACTCTACAAACTTCAAACTGTACGACTGTAACTGCTCATATTTTTGTAAAATGCCTGGCAAGGCTTGATTTTTTTTTGTCGTGCAACTTCCTTTTGTAACAAGGTATCTATGAATACGTTTTTTTTTTATTCCAACACATTCAGAATATACCTTAATTTCAATTAAAAGGCAAACCTAACCTTGCTCTTTCATAAGAGACCGCGTTAAACTGTCAATATTTCATAATTTTTTTCTCGAAAATTTTCCTTGGTCAAAAATCTAAAAAAGCTTATGTGCACTCCTTGTATGCTCAAATCTAACATGCATTTTTTTGGCACGTTTCTACATTCTTAACTTTTCTCCCAAACCTCCTTAAATAGTACGCTTGGTATGGTCACGTTTGGTGAAGCTCGTGTCTAAAGTGTAAGTATTCAGCGTAATGTTGCGCAAATCCTTGGTTGCCTGAATGAAACTTCTGCTCTTTAGCTGAGCTTCTTACATGTAATTCAGCATTCGTTTATTTCATTATAAAGTAAAGCAAAGGTCACCAAACAAAAGTGCGCAATGCACTGAGAGAAGGACTTGTTATAGTAATAAGCTTCATATGTTGACTATTAACTTAAGTATAATATGTATCCCACGTGATGCCATGTAACACGGCGCAGGTTCAACGTAAATATGGTATGTTAACTATTAACATGCCGTCAGTGTTAGTTAAAATTTAAAAAGTTATAAAGAACATATAAACTAATTTTCTGTTAACATACTTGTTCGTTGATAGTTGATAGTAAACAAATCCTTTTCTCGTGCGCAACACAGAGAATCATTCGAGACTACATCAATGAGAAAGAGGTCTTCTCCGTAAATCTCTCTCTCTCTCTCTCTCTCTCTCTCTCTCTCTCTCTCTCTCTCTCTGTCTCTGTCTTACTCTTATGGGTCCGAAATGATTCCGTGTCTCGTATACCCCACGTAATTACCCAATAACTCGCTCGTCACCTACACGAGAAGTTCAAAAGCTTCAATATTTCACATAAAAGTGGTCAACTGTATTTGACATGCCAAAAGAAGGTAGCTTGAATGGCCCAGTTTCTCTACGTGGTGAGTCGTGCTTTTCCTACAAAGAGAGCAACAAATGTCCTATAAGAGTCACCCTCTGAGTTAGAAATATTAAAAATTTTACAATTTGCGAAAGTAAACAAGATTTTCACTGACGAAGTAGTGAAAATTTAGGATCGTTCATCCCAATTGTTATAAATTTTTTTTCATAATATTTATTAGTAACGCAACGAACGATCTTGATCCAAATGAAGATAATTGTCCATTCCATACACATTATTTCGAGTAATTCCAACAGTAAGTTTACTAACAAACTTTAATGGTGGAACGTTAACTTGGTAGAAATAGTAAATATTCACTAGTTTATTTCAGTTATAAGTATACAAATTTGAAATAGTGAAACCACCTGTTTTACTGTTTAAATAGTGCACATTCACTATCTTAAAGGATATATGCACTATTTTGAAAAAAATAACTTATTACTAATTTAAATTGAGGGAGCACATAATCATTCACACAATCCATTATTTTTTATTTTCCCATCAAAGTAACAATTTTTTTTTTTTTTCATTTGAGCAAAGATGTATCGTTTGGCTTCAACATTTAATTCGGCTTATTTTTGCACGTTGGACCGAGCATAGACCTCTTTGGCGTCACCAAAAAAAAAAAAAAAAAAAAAAAAAAAAAAAAAAAAAAAAACAGATGTTCAGTAGATATGAACTTGCATTGCATGTGTTAGGACTGTGGCAGTTGTCAGAACAAAATGAATTTTCATCAATTACAGCGATTCGAACGGCGTTAAAATCGTAAGTATAATATGTATCATTTTTTTTTTCTTTTTCCACAGGACGCCAATGTATGTATTTTGTGCCCCACGCAGCATGTAAATCCAAGAGTCGGTGCTCCAAAGTGGACCGTCCATCAAGTAGTGTTCCCTCGTTACACTTTGTCTGTCTTCATTATGACGTGTCAACGAAGGAGCCACGGTCAAAGAAGTGTGACAATATTAACGCGTTACATGCACCCCTCGTGAATGATCACCCCTTGTCGTGGAAATGAGACATGATGCTTGCCAACTGAATAATCACCCTCAAAAGTTCGGCTCATTTAACCGCAAAACAACAATGGGGAAAAAAAAAACTTAATCTCTTTCGGTTCGTGCTCCTCGTTACTCGCGCTCGATCGGGGCGCACGAGAGTAAAACAGATGATGGACGCTCTTAGCCATGGCCCCAGACCGCAGAAGCAACAAGAGCAGAACTTCTCTCGCCGAAAGAGACGTTAATGCGCGATAAAGATCTGCCCTTTAAATCGTACCTCTCTCTCTCTCTCCCCCACTCCCCCCCTTCTCAGCTCCCGAATTCCCGACGCCGCCGCGCGTCTGAGTGCATAACATGCAACTGCAGCTTCCCGTTTGCTTTGGGCCCGTTTCGCCGGCTGGCTCGCTCTCTCTCTCTCCCACCCCACGGCCCCCTCCCGAACCGATAAGAGCTCGCCAGGCCAGGCTGCCTTTATGCGCATACCTCGGAGCCCAAATTGCTGTACGCCGATAAACGCGCTGACGTACGATGTATTTAATGGGCACGGGCCGCCACTCTGGACACTGCTCGGTGTTGTTTTTATTATTCCTTTTTTTCTTCCTCCTGTGGGACGCGCTCATATTAATTTGCCCCGGCCGAAATTCCAGGACGTGTTAATTTTATACGTGGCTCGGATTCGGCGAAAGATGATTGATTCCTGAAATTCACGCACGTTACCCTGACACCTGCAACTGCAGGTATTTTCGATCTCAATGCTTTACGCACGACTTGTGCATTTATGCATGAAACGTCAAAGTTTTTTATTTGATGATTATTATTCGTACAGTCACACGTTTCAGGTTGCGTTTGGGGTACGCGAAAAACCCTCGGAAAAATCAATTAACTTTAAAGCTAGAGGTGTGTCGTAGGGACACACGTCATAGGTGGGTACAATATGTAAGGGACAAAGTGCGACATCCGCGGGGTAAAGACCGAGGCCTTGCAATGCCAAAAGGAGCTTTCACCGTAAGTCAATGTTTCCGGTTAGGCGGTAGCGTAAGTAGGTACAGACAGAAGCCAAAGCAAGAGCATTTAACAAACAGTATAGTGGCAGAAGTTAACAAGAGATGGACGCGTTTGGCCTCAATTAACTTTATAAGTGAGTGTAAGGAGGCGGGCGGGCGGGCGGGCGTGCGTGCGTGCGTGCGCCCGCTGGTCCGTTTGTCCGTCTGTCAGCAATACAGAGTCCATTCGCATCTGGCGCGCGCACGACATCGGCTCGTGTACACTAACCATACGTGTATGTGTAGGTACAATTACGCTATACCTATACACGTGTAGAAGAGGTGTACATAATAGACGCTTACGGTACAAGTTGATTCGGCACTGGGCGCCAAATCACGGGAGTCCCTCGGGTCCTTTTAACGCGAGACCGGATACTTAAACTGACGCAGGAGTGGAGTATATAGAAATACGCGTATACCGCACGCGCGCGCACGCATGCATCCCTCGCACTGCAGATCGTCTTTTCTCTCTCTCTCTCTCTCTCTCTCTCTCTCTGTTCCTCGTTAGCTCTGCCACGTGTGGCCCCTTTGACCCGCCCACTCGAACCTTGACTCGTGTCACTGTCATATTGCTCTCGTGCTTATTTTTCTCAGTTCAAGTATACCTATACATGGCCACGCGTGCGCATGTACGGCCAGACACGCAAAATGGTTGTACTTTCACCTATCAGTATGATATTGTCTCCATTGCTATTTCAAGACTACCCGTACATCAAGTACTGGTATATGCTTTTGCCGTAAAAAAAATCACCTGTGTCGACAAAAGACACGCTACCTAATCACAATTACGTAAGATGCGCTCCCACTCTCATATCACTGGCAGCGAGCACCACCTTTAATTTTTCTCTTTTTGCTTTTCTCGCGCTACACGTACGTTCGGCTGGATAATGTTGTATAGGTACATGTAGGTACTCATGCCGAAGCACTCACTTGGTGTATAAGGTCGGAGTTCGATGACACTGTTGACGCAGCTGCAAGGGCTATCGTCGTAAACACGTGGGTTCATCGGAGCATAAAGGCTGAATGTAATAATACATCACCTATAGGTGAAGAACCGCAAACCAAGTAACAAGTATTGTTGAACAAAAATTTTGCAAAAACACTTGTGCTTTACTCTGATAAAGACTAGAAGGAATCTTTGCTGTACATGTGCATGTGCTCAAATATTTTAAGTGAATTGATTAATTGCTGCGCATTACTGCAGGATATAACTAATGACGGTAATTTAAGTTTCAACAATAAATTTTTATGTTTTCAATGCTAAGGAGGCAAAGAAGTTTTCGTATCACAGATCAATCGTAAGCAACAATAATTGTAATAGCGACCAAATAACTTTGTATCTCAGTGGGAGCGTTAATTTTGTTGTACGAATTGTTGCGAGTCTTCGACGTGTCACAGCAACTGTCGTTTAATAATCCATATGTCAGTACTTTGGTGCATCGAGTTCTCACAGTTACCTCCAAAAAATACAGGTGTAACAAGTCGTGGCAACCAAATATTTGTTTCCGACCCTTTAATGTTTACGTAAGACTTTCGACACCCATTGATTGGTTGATTGTAGTTCATACGAGTAGTCTCCGGTAGTTGCGTTAGTGGCGGTTATTAATTTACGTAGGCGGAAAAAAAATACAAAATACTTGTTTTCGACCGACGGGAGAAATCCTCGGTTGAATTAATGATAGTAATAGTGTGTGAAATCGAGATGGAGAAAAAGGGGAACAGGACAGTAGTAGTAATAAGAGAAAACTAAAGATGAATAAGACGAAGGAGAAGAAGGAGGCGAAAAAAGAGAGTGAGAAACGTCGCTACGAGAGAAACCGACGGACTGATGGTCGGGCAGAGAGCAATAGCTGCAGAACAATAAAGTAATTGTACCGAGCGAGATGGCTACGATTATAAAAGATGGAATTAGGAGTGGCGCGTATTCGCGCTCCTACGCATGGCACGCGGGAGAGCGCGAGCTCAAGTTGGTTGAGACGCTCGCAGGCTCCCATCTCTCTTCCCCGCCATACGTCTGCTTTGGTAGGTACACGTAGCGCGTACGCCAACTGGATCTCTAGACGTATTCGCCATCTCCAAGGTTGGGAGAACCAACGTTTTATCATGGGCTATCGCGTGGCACAACTTGTATCATTTGGTGGATGGTTACTCCGTGCTTTGCGGATCGCAGGTGCACCTGCCCGTGAATTTGTTGGGCATTATTGGGATTCCAAAAGGTCACGTGACTCTCGCGATATATATAGTCACTTGGGGGAAAAATAACACAGGCCTTGCAGGTGCAATTATATTTTTATTTTTTTTTACACGTTCAACGATTGTAATACGATAAAAGCCTTGTAATAACATATTTTTGAGGAGATGAAAATACCTTAGCTATTATTTCCTAACTTAATTAGTTTTTTGCAGCTTAAAACTTTCCTTTGAAAGAGAGAAAACGCACATTTAACCTGTACAAAGTTCTCCCGGTCCCGACTATATATAGGAAAACAAGAGCGGGATTTTGGTTAAGGTTAAATGTGCGTTTTCGCACTTTCAAAGGAGAGTTTTAAGCTGCAAAAGACTAATTGAGTTGGGAAAAAATAGCTAAGATATTGTCCTCTCCTCAAAAATATGTAATTGAAAGGCTTTCATCGCATTACAATCGTTGAGCGTGTAAAAAAAAACAAAAATAGAATTGCACCCATAAGGCCTGTGTTATTTGTCCCCCAAGTGACTATATATATCGCGAGAGTCACGTGACCTTTTGGAATCCCAATACCTGAACATCGAGGCGTCAAGCTTTTCTCTCCTGCACTTTGCGACGATGCATACCTTGGTACGACGATACATGTTTATACGCATATACGCATCTATGAAAATAAGGGTGTAAGTATACACAATTTGCCACCGAGACACTTGTGTAGGTACACACGAGAGTCAACCCATCACGCACACGAACAGTTCATTCATCATATCTGATGTCAAGGCTGCCGACTGCTCGATGCTCGTCCGTTCATTAAGTATTAGACATGTAGGTGCAGTAAGTAGTTGCACGCACACGCTCACCGGAGAGAAGAAGCTATACTCAGTTGGAGGTACAACATAAATATAAGCATATGGGCTTGCAAGGTGAAAAGAATCTAGAGGCCGAATCAACCGTGTATATGCATACACCATCAGATTGTAGTGGTACATATATTATACCAGCACCTACATAAATATGTGCACGTAATAAGTAAGTATCGCAACAGCAATCGAAGAACGCCGGCACACGCCCAGTGGCGTCATCTCGACGAGCTCGGCGAGTTAAGCGCTTTTTCATGACCCGCTGCTTACGTATAGATAGACACCACCGTCCATCTATCTAGCAGAAAAGTCGCGTTAATTGCACGTAAGTACGCAGTGTCAACCAAAGCTTACAAGCTTTGTGATTCATTCGTTCGTTAGGGGAATACACGATCGTTGTGATGTATCGCGTGAGCGCGCACTTGGTTACTCTTGCACCATTAGCTGCGGCGACAAATGAATTAAATGATACGACGCGCAAAGTCAAGGGAACGGGGGTCCCAGCTAGGGGGCATTGCAGCCGAGGCACGACACTACTTGAAAAAGCCTACATCAGGTAAGTAAGTAAGTAAGTATAAGATTAAAACACCAAGTTGGTGGGCGAATTGGGTATGGATAATCGTGGTAAGTAAGCAGTAGTGAGTATAGCCGACGCATACGTTGCCGCTTGAAAGACGACTGTGTATATGTAAGATGGTGTATAGATCGAGCACAATTTGGAAAAAAATACATTGGCGTGGAGCTTTTTTTTTCTGTAAGTATCTGCGTCTTTGTCGCTCCCTGTCTCTCTTAAGCGCCTTCCTCGCAAGCTAGCACTATAGATACACGCACGAGGTGAGTGCGTAGGCTCGTTTACTTATCCAACGCCATACCTGAGTTATTTATCTGTCTTTTGCCCGAGAGTGTGTGCGCGGCCGCGCCAGTGACGGAAATATTACACGCACATATGTAAATATATGTATACGTACACGTACGCCCAAGTGGTAGTAGGTACAGGTCGCTCAGCCATCGGCAGTATCAGCACGTGTCGTAGAGGTATGTGCAAATCCGTGTGTACGTTCAACATAGGTATACCCACATGTTGGCGTTCATACGTTGAAATCTCTGAAAAAAACTTTGCACAGGATGGAGAAAATAAAAAAAGAGAGAAAAAAAGGGGCAATCGAAGGATTTTACAGAGACAGGTGTAGGACCTTTTAGCAACAACAGGTGGGTATTCAGCGGCTGTGGGTAGGCCGAATTGTCCGTGGATGCGTGCACTTCAAGATACTTTCTATTTTCGTCCACGAAAAATAAAGGTGGCAGGAAAAACCAAGAGATTTTGTAAAAGTAAAGGCTATTTACCGCGGGGACGTCCCGTGCATGAATCAAGACTAATTCAACGCTTCGATAATCCACGGGACGTATAAATTGTGACTGAAGTTCTCTTTTCAAAATCTCGGTTTTTCTCCGGCTCGTATTTTTCACGAGATTTCGACATACCCGCGTGTACACATCGATACTTGCAGAGAGACTTATGCGCACCACCTACGTACGCGTAGCGTCACACTTTGCGGGCATAGAACGAGCTCTTACACATGCGTGAATGGCATGGCGCGAGTCTGTGTGTGTGTGTAAGTGTTCGCGCGTGGGTACGCTGAGAGACAGTGTTCAAGGCCCCTGACTTCGAATGGGTATGCGTGCATGCCGTGTGTGGCTTGCACATAAACGGCTCCTAACCGATCACCGATGGCGCTCTCTCTCTCTCTCTCTCTCTCTCTCTCTGGTCTACGCAGCCTACCGCTGCTTGGGCCTGGGGATCAGCTAGGCACGCCGTGCAATATTCCGTACGGAGAGCCTCTCGTCATCGCGAGCGTGTCGCACACGATCAGGCTCGCTTTCCAGAGACAACTTGAACTTCTTGCGCGACGGATAAAATGGATAAAAAAAGAGATTCCAAGCCAACAGCCAAACACCACGGTCGTTCGATCGATGTAGATTTTTTTTTTTTTTTTTTTTTCAATGGGAAAAAAAAAGAAAAAAAAAAATCAATCAACTCTGCAAAGGAAAACGCCGTAGGGTGTGGAAAAACACAAAGTGGTGCTCGGGAATCGACGGCATTGAGAATAGGTCCCTGCTTCGTTATCCAAAACTGCGGGGGATATAGAGATGTTTGTCCATATCCCGCCATCTGACACGTTACTCATGTGATGCTGTTTCGGGGCACTTGGCTTATTAGCCCGAATAATCGAGGGAGCGCGGATATATACATATACATGTATACATGATACATATCGTTGTGGGTATAGTTATTGAGCGCAGTCTTGGGTGGCACGCACCAATGCCAGTTTCGTTGTTATTGAGGAAGAGAGGCAAATCAGTGCTCGCTCGACGTAACGATTTTAGGCGCGTAAAAAGTTATTTTTCGCTGCCCGCAGATTAATGTCTTGCCTGTTTGTGCTGATTAGATATAGGCTTTTTGTGCCAACACTCGGCTGCTTATTCTAATTACCAAGACCCCGTCTTAATGCTCATTTGCATGTTTCTCCGATTTTTCCGTGACTTATGTGTTTTTCCTATTCCCGATGAATTTTAAAGCTCGATAGCGTCCAGCCGCGGAGGTTGAATACTCGTCTCTCGCAGCTGTTGTAAAACTCTTCTTATTTATTATCATTGTTAACCACTGCCTAGGTATCCAATGAAGAAGACTACTGATACCTTTTTTCATCGCTAACGCGCATCTCTACGTAGATGCTATATTTTTTCGTTTCATCATCGTACTCGTACCACTGTTTCGAAATCGGTTACATGACCGATGGTTGATTGTCGTCATGTATGCATCTATTTGTAATTGTGGTACATGAATAGCACAGGCAAAAAGAGGTGAAAACAGAGCAAGAAATAATGGAGAATAGGACAAGCAGGAGGCGAGTAAAAAGTTTAAAAAACGGGGTCTGCCTTTTCTTGAGTCCTATAATTGACTGACATCGCGCTCAAGAGCAATTTTCATCTCATGACGCTCGTAAGGCGGGATGAGCTGAAATGGCCCCTTATGAGAGCCCTTTTGTCTCTTGGTTGTGTCGCGTCGTGACGTTCTTGCGTCCGTTTTCTTAATTACAAAATTGCGAGGGCCCGTCGACTGCGTAGTTGTCGTTGTACACCGAATATACTTATACATCCACATAATCATCGTGGAAACGAGGTGTCGCAGCCAGGACTTCCTATTATGCGCACAGAACTTATACTGTGAGCTACGGATATGCGCAATACTCTTTCTAAGCTTGAAAAAGCATTTTAGAAATCATCTCAACAGTAATTACAAGGTTATAAGTGAGTTGTCGTTTTATTTTATGAGAATCCAATTTTCTTATTTTTCATGTTTTTACTTTTGACCTATTCTATTGCATTTGAAAAGTTACAACAATTTGCAAATGAAACGCAAAGGGTTGCTCCCAGAGATGATTATCAGAGTTCTTTAGTTTATGCCTTTAGTAACATAGTTCTCGGTGGGACTTGGCTACCAGGGTAACCAACAATGTGTCGTTGAATCAACTTTTGATACAACGTTATTTTATACTTGGCAAAAGAACAGTATACTAAGCAATTAGATTCATCACTTGGTAGGTAATATCAATTGACCTGACACCGATTGTCACCAATGTGCATGCAGCTAGTATATGATTTCACAGATGTATTGTATAACATGCTCTCACAAAGCTTTGCACGTACGATTGATTTGAGAATTATGATTAATAAATATGTTTCGTTTCAGTAGCAGTTTCAAAAGTTATTACAAGCATAAAAGTAAACTCTAGCTTTTTTTGTAGATAGGCTTTTTAACTATAGTACCCTTGAATGGGAGGTTTTGCCTGCAATGCCAGAAATTAAACCTTGTTCATCCTTTCGAGGCTGATTTGCCATTGGAAGCTTCAAAAAAATTTAAGGTTCTAACTCGTACAACAGAGCATGGTAATCTCATCGAGTAATTTTCATAAGTAATAAAAATCATAGTTTTCTTTTTGTTTTAGATGCATTTCTGTACAATACTGCACGTTATTGTGTTTACATATTTTTGTCTTTGTTACTAAACAAGCATAAAAATCTATTGCAAGGGAAGAAAGTTTTTCTTGAATTTTCAATTAAAACTTTTTTTTTTACATTAAAAAAATATGAAATGAGACCCATTAAACCTTTATACTGCTATAAACGATGTTAATGTTTAATCAAAGATGGCTTTTGATAGAGAAAGTTACAATGTTGAACTACACGTTTGGTACAATTCAATTTCAAATGTACATTAATTTAATGTAATTTTTGTCTACTTGCTTCTTTTAGGCAAATTAAACAGTTTTACTCCAGATTGTTTATATATAATAAACTTGTTTCATAAAATATATTTATATAACTTAATGTAGTTCACAAGATTAGAGATACAACAAATAAAAAAGCCTCAACGAAACAATTGATCGTCTAAAGTACAAACACATTTACGATTCAAACATCAACAATATCAGACAATATAATAAACTTTGCCAACTTTTAACCAAAAATGTTTTAAAAATTTCCTAATTTAATATTAAAGAGGATGTCACACGATTTTGTGTGGAAATTTGTAAATTTTCTTTACAACATATTGTGTCACTTCAATTATAGCAGAATCTCATCAAAACATGATGAAAATTTTAATTGTCGCCATAGTAGTTACTCACATGAATAACATTATCTTTTTAAATAATTGCCGTAATATTTAAGTAAAGTACTGTAACGTATTAAATAATGTCGATGCAGATGGCTTCCTCTGAATACACGTAAAATATGGTACTTTTTTTATAAACCATAACGTAAAGACGAGAAATATGCAATAATTTTGTTGTAAAATTCCAAATACTATGAAAACGAAGTCCTACATACATTAATACAATAAAAAATAATCTACAAATGTATGATTTTTTTTGTCGCTCAGCTAATACATTAAACTACTAAACTTGAGCGCAACCCTAAAGTACGCAATAGAATAGACTCGTTAAAAAAGCATTATGCTACATTGGTTCGCATCATACTTCCTAGTTTATTAACTATATTTAAAAAAAAAAAAAAAATTCTATGAATGAAGATTCAATGCTTGTTGCATGTTAAATTTCGTTATTATGTATAGTGTAAGCCACACTGATGACGGTTTGCTTATAAACGGCAATTAGAGTCATCTTTTGATCTCTTTGAATATTCATGTTTATAAAGTTGTAAAAAGATAAGTAATGCGTCATTTTACCAACGTCAAGTTCATAATGAAAAAACATTTTTGTATTATGCTTAAATTTGAAATGATATTATAGATACAGAGTTTACTAGAAAATTAGTAGTCTACTATTCTATGCTAGCTAATTTAACAAGTTTTAAGTAATGTAACGTATATTTCCCTACTTTTGAGTTATGTTTTACTATTTCACACTTATCATAAGGAAGTTATAAGCTATCGTATACCATCCACTGTTACATTAGATTCAAAATTACGTAAAGTATACACTATTACGTTTAATATAGGCTATTTCACCTGATTTTTTATTGCCTTGTCTTTAATACCTATGTAAAGATTTTTCTAATGATAAAATTTATTTACTGTTTTGTGGCAGTTATCGTATCATACCTCCTATCACATAAAATATGATTCATGTTTTTTATTTAAACTCATGGCTTTAAAAAAAAAGTTGTTAAAAATCTTCTTTTTTAAAACGTTGTATGACGTGATAAAACACGATTATATATTCACATGGCAGCTTGCGTTCTTGTATTGAGTTTTATAAATTCACAAGAGCTCATTACATTTCCGTTACATCTCACTAAAATTTTTCATTACTGTACAGAATATTGATTATATCAGAAAACATTCACCAACATTCTTATTTTAAGGTAGATTTTTGGGACTATTTTCTCAGTGTCCTTACTGATAAAGACATCGGTTTTAATGCATTACGATTTCATTTCAAGTTTCATCATAGATACTTTTCTGTTCTCAAAACTTGTAATAAATTTCTTTCACTCGTTTATACGTGAAACACTTATACATTAGAGAATATTCAAAATGCACAATGTATAAGTAAGTATAAATTTACTTCAAATATTGACTGACTTTTTTCCGAATGTTTGCCAAGCCAAGTCAAAAAACTTATAAAGGGCTTTATTAAAATAATAAGCACATAAAAAAGTATTTATTCAGAAGTTTCATTTCTTAGCTTAAACAATGGAGTAATGGTTGTAAGTCAAACTTTATTTTGTTCGTTATAAAGCATTTCGAAAATATATCAAGTATTTGAATCATGTCACAGATATTATATGTAGTGGAGGTCAGTACGATCCAACTAGTTTTATGCTCACGATAGAAAATGTGCATTAACTATAGAATAATCTTTAAAAAAACATAAAAATTATCTATCACTTCAAAGTTCTGCTTGATAAAGATTCGGAAGTAACAGTAAATGATTATTCTATACACTGGAGCAGTAAATCATGCATTTATCTAGCAATAAATTGGATCAACTCCTGGCACATGATACAACAGCACGTCAAAGTTCATCATATCTTTGGATTGATACAAAAACTATTGTCACCAAGATGATAAATTATATAAATTTTAGCAAACGGTAATGTGCGAGAGGCACATCTACCCATTAAGTATTAATATATTCTTCTTTTTGGTGTATATCGTGCTAACGGTGCCCTTAGACTAATAGTGAGAAACAACGACTGAGATAATCTTAAGTGATTCAAGTGACAAAGTACTCGACGTATACGGTAAATAATATTATACAGCGAGCCAAGTCATTAGTTTACATTAGGCGAATGCTTATGTTGTTTCTAGTTTTTATTTTTAGAAGAACTGAAACTAAAATAGTAGCCCAATGAATGGGATAGGTGTAGACAAGTAGCAATCTGTGGGAGAAAAAAATCATTGACCAAGCTTTCTGATTTTTTCTCAATACACATTTTCACAAGCATCGTAAAAATATTCGTAAAATATTAAGAGTTTGCTATGGTTGTATCTGGAACGAACCCTGATTGCGCTAGGTGCTCATTGCAAAGGCCCTTGATTTTGGTTGGGAACTATTCAACTGGGTCCGAGTATCACAGCTATACATTGCATTTGTTTGTCGTTACAATAATGTTTTCATGTTTGCATATACCTCAAGATGATCCTTGAACTCCATGCGATTACTTTTTCATTTTTCAATCAGAAATGTGGGGGAATCTTAGAACTCAAGCGCTTCATCAAAAAATATCAGGTAACGTATTATACGATATGCTTGAATCTCATAATAGCTCGTAACTGTTTGGTTTCCTGATGAATAAATTAATCATTTGATCATTTTCTGACTACCTTACCTGCATGTTTTTATGGCCTAAGGCGTTAAGACATGACTGTTGTTCTCGGCTAACATTTGTCTTCAAATCATTAAAATACTTAAAGGCAACAATCCTTAGAGTAAATATACACATGATTATTTTAAAATAAGCTGAATAAACACATGAATATTCATTAAAATTTAATAGCATTATTTATTAAACGTGTTATACTGTCTCTAAGCTACTCTAATGATCTGTAACAAGCGCAAAATCTTTAAAGAAAAATGGGTAATTAAACCTCATCGAAATGACGCAGTTTGACACGACCTCCAGAAATGTATCAAATTATTTATGAACAGTGAACTGCTACTTTATTTTTGCCATTTGTATTCTAAGAAATCAAGTAATTACCTTTGTAATAAGCCAGTAATATTACTATAATGTAAGGAATAATAGAAAACATTTGCTTTTTGGTCCAATTTTGAAGTAGCTGTTGTCGTTTTTTAAAAAATGTCAATTTAAAACTGTCTCTTCGTTCTACCATTTCTCCCTCGCAACGCGTAAAAGAAGAGCAGTGTTTTCATCACAAAACTGCCGTAGCCTCAGTTTCTATGCTGAAGTTAACACAAAATAAGAACTGTTAAGTAGTTAGAAAATCAAGGGATATAACTTGCTTAAAATAATAACTAAAAAAACTAATAAAAAAAAAATAAAACTCAGACTTGATTGTTGAAAGTCGATTATTTCGTTGGGCCTAAATTAAAGAAACTAAGGGGTTTTTGAGATAAGTATGTTTGATGACTTTCAAAATAAACTTGTACTCCTAATATCGAAGTATGACAAGCTTATGTATAAAAAATTATTCTACTTTTCAAGCATTTGAGTGACCTTTCTGAATTTTTTGTAGATTCTTTTGCAGCTTAGGGGTTGATCAACTGTAAGAGGTTTTAGTATTATTGTCCAGTATTTATTTATACATTACGATAATTTTATGCAATTTCTTAGGTTTGGTAGAACTATGAATTTTTCGGTAAGTTTTATTGAAGTAATATATTTATCCTTAACTGTTTGACATCCCTCATTCAAATGACCCGCTATCTTTTTTTCGTTATCAAACAAACTGATTCAGGATCGAAACTTGATTTTTGGTGAACGGTTTCAGCATCCCTCGATCACTTGCCAAAATTTCATAGGACCCATACATATGTATTTATACAAGTGCACTTGGTACATTAATTTATCTCAATAACTTACACCTAAAATATCCATCAGCCTATTACACATATAATACAACATTCATCCTCAGCAACATTTGCATTGCGCTAGTTCGATTTCTTGATACATGATGATGAACTTGGATGTAATTGAAAGCTCATGAAATCCTTTTTTACCTGGATGCAGCTAATAATCTGCATGAACTGTACAATCAGGGTCTTGAGATTACGGATATTGAGCTCATGGCTTATGGTTGAAGGGAGGTGTGCTTAAATTTATTGTTAACAACTTCATTAAAAAAACAATGACAAATTAAAACTCTGAAGAAAATTCTGTCAAGGACCATTATACGAGACCATTACATTTTATCGTTTCGTCTATTATTTGTGGCATTTTTTCCCTACTGCTTGTATGTGTACCGAGCCTTGTCCAAAGTTTGGTCTCCAAAAGGAATTCCCATAGGTTTGACGCTAACATTAAGGCACTCTCGTTTCCAGTCCATAACTGCCCCACTTAACACCTCGTATGGCGCTTAGACGGAGCTCAACAGTAAAAAGGAAAACTATCAATAAAAACGAGGAAAAATAAAATATCTTTCGACATTATGAAAAAGAGGAGGGGGAAAAAAAATGAAAAAAAATGGAGCACGCGTGCCGAGAGTGAAATAAAAACAAAAGTACATCATAAATATGAATAAACCAAGGGATACAAATCTCTCTCTCTCTCTCTCTCTCTCTCTCTCTCTCTCTCTGTGCGTGCCCTGTGCGGAAATAAAATAAAAAGCGTGTTCGTGAACGCATGCGTGTCAACGTACGTGTGTGCACACAAGCATCACGTGTACAGCGTATATACGAAAGAAGCGACGTATAAGTATAAGTATACGAAGCGTCCACATGCGTAAATATATGGTAGATGGTGGTGTGTCCCCCGTCGTATTTCATGACGCCCATAAAATAATAGCTGTTGCATCATCGTGACGAGGCGTCACAAAACGATCTGAATCAAAGAGCTGCACAACACGAATCACCACACAAAGGCCACAATTCAGCAATAGCACGAATCTGACGCACTGCGTGCGCTCATCTGTATACTTGCCCGTATAGTGGGTATATTTACGCACACACGCTCCCACCCACACGTGCATATCTATATATATATGTATATACGCACGGGCGTGCGGTATCCTCCCCCTGGCAGCTTTATTATATGAATATGTATGTATATATACGTGCGTTGGTACACGCAAATACCCCACTTATTTGCATATCTCTCTTTTCCTTTCTCCGAGATTGATCGATAAATATTGAAAATGAGCACTCGTCCTTTTCGTTCACGTTCTAGTTACGAGTGAGTACCCGTTCAATAGTAGCAATCCGACAACAATCGCACTTGTTGACAAATCATGGGACCTGCAATAATCAGAAAAAAAAGTGGCAAGTTGAATATTGATGTTTACGTAACATAAAAACATACATAAACACACACACACACACACACACACACGCACGAAAGAGTAAAACATTCATTAGCACCGACCCAACTCGTGATAAGTTTCCACGCTTGCAAGTTAAAGCCAGCAGTTAGGTGTACACGTATACAAAGCTACCTGTGCTTGGATATATTATATTCATATAGGATGGTAAGTCGCGCGTGAGGGGATCGAGCATCACGTGAGACTCGTTAGTCGTTGGAAATCCTCTTCTCGGGAGGAGTTCCCGGAAGTCTCGGAGAATCAAGCCACAGGAGCGAGCGAAGCGCTAAAGCGCTAAGACGTGCAACGCACATAATACATGTACATGTACACGGGGATACTAACTTACAGATCAACCACACGAAAAGAAAAAAAAACGAATGTACACACGTATGAGTGAGCGTGTATATTCCCCCATTGCACCTGCGTTTCAAGCTTCACTTACGATTAATCGTGTCGATTGGCAGTGTCATTGGCATGCTTAGAAAACTAGTCACCTAGCAGGGTACTTCTTTTTCCTTTAATTAGTGATTTTTTTACTCATGGTAAAAACACTAAGCTTTCTTTACCGACAACATCTTACTTGATTCATAGACATCATTGGCAACGTGGTTGTTTTATTTCAATTATATATGTCAAATGTACAGGGGTAAATGAAATATGACGGTACGACCGTACCGGGCGCCGTCGTAAAGCGGTGCCGAAAAAGCAGGGATTCAACTAAAAAATCCCTGACATTGGCCAAAAAAAAGAGTTACATTTTTTTTTTTTTTTTTTTTTTTGGTCAAAGTAAAGAAAAATCAAACTCATTTTTGGTTGAAAAATAATATTCTAATATTTGACAGATTTATTTTCATTTTAGCAAGCTTTTGTTAAAGTGGTCATCAGTCATGTGTTACTAAATTAAGTTATTAAAATGTTCTCAAGCATTTCTTCTCGCGAGCCATAGGAAGCACTTTAAAGTTGCTATCAGAGGGATTTTAACAATAAAAACTTGTAGAGTGATATTTATACTGATAGCTTAAGGAATATTCAACTAAGCAAGTCTAGTATTATGGAAACATTGTTAATTTGGTAATCAATTAAATCCCGTCAACTCCAATTAAGGCAATAAGAAGTGCATTTCGCATTCTTGTGGCAAATGACATTTGGCCAACTGTGGGGCTAACCCTGGCAGCCTACAGTAGATTTTTTTTGCATGGAAGTATGTAGCGCATTCGTGCCATCCATGAAAGCTATTCTACAATTGCGCTGCCCATTTAACAGGGAATCAATGCAAAATTAGCAATGTAGTTCACGATGGATTTCAGCGTTGATATTTTCCATAGGGATAATCGTTTAAAACTTTGTTCACATTTAACTACAGCTCGCCGCCGGGACTTTATAACGACAATCGATAAAGTGAGCATTTTTTCGATAATTCATGCCAAATAATGGTTGTGCTCAGTGCCCATGCGCAATCTAGGGATTACCGAAAAAAAAGCTCACTTTTATTTGTATCAACATATCGACAGTCGTGATAAGGCTCCAGAGGCCAAATTTTGCACTTCAACATGCGTGATTGCATTCTAAATTAAGCGGCATATGGCTGCGACGTACCGTAGTTACGAAAATGTAAAAGAAAAGTAACTTTGTGTCCTTTAGGAATACACAACGGGGGCTAACACGGTTACTCTCGAATGCTATCACGCATATCGAAGTATGAAATCAGACCCTCATAGATATATTCACATGCCCTGTTTACACCAAGACCCCTATAGCATTTCGGACTGGCAGAGATGTGTTACAAACTACACAACACTATCTGCTTTTCTCTGTATATTTATCCACCATGTATCTCATCACTTGGTATGGTTCTGCTAGTACGTGTGTCGCCCGATTTCTCTCTTTTTCCTCACTCATATCATTGATTCGGCGTTTCAAAGCACGGGCATATCTTGCGAGATGAGCTCTGAATGCTATTAAGCGTTTTTTTATTAGTCTAGATAAAACTTTACTAACAAATATTCTTGCTTTTTTGTGTTTTCTATTACTATTTGTGCGCCCTTGGTAAGAAAAATAGGATTCGATACACATGTCTATCCGACAAAGATGGTCCTCGGGCGTAACTTCGCGAGAGCCACCGGACCCATGGGACCACCCTAGAGTGATGATCATTTGTGACTAAAACTGCTAATCTTCAGACTCGAAATATAACATGGTTACGACTAACAATTGCAGAAGAAGAGGGGCGCCACAATAGGATCTCACACCGACTTGAAAATTTTTAGGACCGCCTTTGCAAATATGCTTACTGAGACCCACATTCCTTTCTTTTTGACTCCTTATTTAGTTATGAAACATTATTTCCAGGACTCGTTGATCAGCCGCTTCAGTTCATATCTCGTTGCGTATGGTTGGTTGTTGAACTTGATTTAAAAGTTTTTTAAATTATTGCGTCAGCAGTATCATATAACACGACTTACATTGCTGAGTTCCAGTTACTTAATGAGCAATGAATACCACCAAAATTAGATAATCAGTGGACGAGACCATGAACACATATACATACATGTAAAACCTAAATATTATTGAATTTTTTCAGCCGATCACTAATGACCAACAATGACCTTAATATTAGTTGTGTTGATCGATAGAGGAAATTTATTTCTACTTAACTCGATTCTCAAATCATCGTAACAGCAGACTGTACCAACGTTGCGACGAAACATCCGAGTACCAGCGACACGATATACTAGATTGAGTTTTATGCTTTGGAGAACTCGGCTTTTGATTGAAATTCCAGAAGCCGTTCGATGGGGAGCAAAAAAAAAAGGTAAGGGAGTCACTTGCTTGATTTCATTTTCATCAAAGCTAAGCATTTCTCATCCAGGTTGTTTTACAGATTGACAACTTTGTACGTACTACACAAACACTCGCAAAAGCTACGGGGGCCTCGTACGTAGACAAACAAGTTACACGCATACCTGTAAGATAAGGTATTGTATTGATTTGGGGGACAAACACCCGCAGAGAGCGTGCATGTGTGCTTAGTATACATTATGTGTGTCACTTCGTAATGTGCCCTCATCCCCACGCAGTAGTATTATGCTCGTGTATATAAGGTATAGACAGTGCAGACACGTCTGGTCGGTTGGTGTGCTTGTATACTCGTCAAGTGACGTCACTCTACCGGAAATAGAATGTAGGTAGCGTTGCTTATTAAGCTTTCAACGGTGAAGACCATTAAAAAAGAAGAGCAAGTGGAACACGGGGGGTATAGGTGGAGGTATTTGCGTGCGTAAGTGTAGAAGTGGAGGTGATGAAGGGGGGGGGGGTGGGAGGGCAGATACGGACATTCGGAGCTAGTGCAAGGCGAGAGAGAGAGAGAGAGAGAAAGCGTCGGTCAATTGTTTCCTTCGTACGTCCATGTACGTCCACCCATGTGCGCGTGTGAGCTGCAAGTGCTGGCGCGCTTGATGTACAAGGTGGGTAATAGAAAACTGCTGATGTTGCAGCTGCTATAAAATCGGTGCGCCATAGATTGCACCTACATTTAATTGCTCTGTGTACTCTCTGTCCTGCACGAGTAGGAGGATACCTCCATGCGGTGTCTGAGTCTAAGGTAAAACCATCGAACATGAGCCAAATTCCAACTCCCACGTCGTCCACTGCTACCGTGCTTGTCGGTGCTCTGTACAACATTCATCTTTTTCAATTATTTCTTCGACTTGAAACACATCGAACGACTCGTTATCAGCAAAATGGGTCTTTACGCAAATCATTCACCACTTATCTGTACATAATTTACACGGATTGTGTTTATTTTCTTTAATTTTTGCTTTTTTTGTTCTGCTTGCATTAGCAACGCTTCGATTATCATATCAGAAACATGTGTTCGAATCATAATTACAACGTTATTTTGTTGCAAACTGGTTACAATTTTTTTTAACAGGACTGACTCGGGTATTATTATTTCGAAATATATGTGTTAACCATTATTGTTTAAAAAGTATAGATAAACAGAAAAAACCTCATTGTTTTACAATGTCATCATCGATCAGTTCCCACGAAGCGATTATTATGCTGTAGGTTGAAAATTAGCGTCGTCACTGGTCATTAACAAACTCGTGCGGAATAAAATTAAGGCTACCTTGTTTTTTTTTTTTTTTTTTTTCCACTCTTTAGTGTAAAAAGCAATGGCGATGGGTTACGAGTGAGTGTGATGTAAGGCTTGGGCGGTTGCAAATTTGGAAGTTTCATAAATAATTTTTAAAAAAATGGAAAAAACCACACATGGCATCGACTAAAATCTGGTGAGATGTCAAAGAACGAACAATGTTATGCACAACGATTCAAATGAGGATATCAAATTATACCAGTGTAGCTGCACGCACACACGCAGATCAGAGAGTTGCAATGCCGGCATCTCTTTCTAACTTAACTCCTCGTGACCCAGACATTCACATCTAGTTAGTTTGCGATGTAAATTTCAAGCGGATTTGAATACGAATCCACAAGTCATTTATAGAGTGTCTCCGAAAGCAACGATTTTCACTTTTATACTCACACACGCGCAGTTCAACGCACTCGCGAGTAGCTCATAAATGAATAATACCCACAACAGCACTATAATCTAATACACACTATCTGATTATTTTTATGCACATGCTTAACAACCTTATTACTATGCTACAGGCAACGAATGAGCCAACGTAATGCTCTAGTCGCAATACTATGAGGGGCAAACAAGCGATCGAGCGAGCAAGTGGCTATGAAAGCATTTTACTCAGTCGTTACTTTCGGTAAGTACTAAGTAAAAGCGTATAATGTACGTGAGAAAATCAAGATAGATCGGAAAATTAAGTGAAAAAGCCTCTCGACCAAGTTTTTCCCCGTTGGCGCAACTACTGGCCGTAGGGCAAATATCTTTTTCTTTTCCACGTCTTCCTCACACCCCTCGATCCTCCCCAAACGCGTTGACATATGGACACAGGAAAACACACACATACATGGAGAGACGATATAAAACTCTGAGCATACTAACCTCGCACGAGCGTTTTCCCTCTCTACCTGGAGCTACTGATCCCGACGAAAGTGAGGAGAAGAAAATTGACAATGCCAGTGCGGTCGAGTGAGCTCGGAGTACGAAGAAACACGCGATGCCAGAAACACCCTGAGTCCGGTGACGAGTGAAACGATAATCGAATGGGTTCAAGCCTAGATTTGTGTGGGGGGTAATGGGGGGACGATGGGGGGACGATGAGGCGGGGGGGAGAAAAAGGATGGAGAAAAGTGAGAAAAGCTCGCGAAAGCAGGAGTAAGTATATATATGATATATTGAGCAAGCGGTGGGACATGGAGGAGTCGGTAGTGCGAGAGTGGAAGATCCGCCGGAGAGCTTGCAAGGGAGAAGAAGTATAGTAGTAACAGCAGAAGAAGCGACGGCAGCGTTGGCGACACTTTGGCGCAACGAGTGCAGCAATGGAGCACCGGTATCCAAGCAGTGGCGAGGGCTCAGGCGGACGTTGCCAAGGCAAAGGCCGCATCACATCATCGGCCGCTCAACAGTACCTACTGCCGCACCACTGTGCACGGGGGGGTGTGCGCGCTTGCGCTGCCCCTCAGCCATATACGGGCCAGCCCGCGGTGGCCCTTGTGCTAGCAACAACCCACGCACGGGCTGCTCGCCGAATGGCTTGTGACACGCATGCGCCCTGCTACGCGCGAATTAGCGCCTCCGTGCGCCCAAGTACTCCGTCAGGGCTCCACCCGATCCATCATCAACATCCCCTCCAACGCCCACGCGCGCCTGCAGATCCTACGTGCCACAACCCCCGCTCCCGCCCGCCCACTTTGCCGTTCCTCCCTCTCTCCCTCCCACCCTCCCGACCTTTCCCCCTTGTCTTTTCCCTTTTTATTTCTTTTTTTCTCTCCTTTTTTTTTTTTTTTTTTTTTTTTTTTTTTTTTTTTTTTTTTTTTTTTTTTNTTTTTTTTTTCCTTTTTCTTTTTCTTTTTCTTCTTCGCGAGTGCCTATAGTAAGTATATATAGATACGTGCATGCACGCGCCACTCGTACCTCGTACGGACGTGTATATTTGTATATACAGACTCAAGTGCGGGAGGCCTCCTCGCTTTTTTCGCCTTCCGCAGTGTGCCTTCGAGCCGCTCCCCTTCTCGTTTGGAGCATCTTCGCTGGAAAGGCGGCAAACGTCCTATGTATACATGTACCTACCTACGTATACCAAGGGGATGTGCACACAGCAGCGTTGGACGACATCGGCCCGGCGAATCTCTTTCTCTCTGTCTCTTTTTCTCTGTTTCTCCGTCCCTCCCGATTCTCCTGATCCATGCAAGCCCAACTTTATTATCGCTGACGGGCTCGTTATTTGCGTCGCATACTTGCGTTTTTGCATCCTCACAAATGAGAGCGCCCCGACCCATCATTACACTCATTTGTTTGCTTGCTTTCCAGGAGAGCTGTTGATCTTTGACGTAGCGTTGCTTGACACTCGAGTTGACGGTGGAGTGGTTGGCGGAAGGGCTGGGGGGGAGGGGCGGTCGCTTTTTGCGCATCGCGTCCAAGAGCTGAGGTATCCGAGGTATCTGTCACCTCTGTCGCCGTACATTGAAAACACATTCTATCCCCCATCCGCATCACGTCTCGGGCAACTGTTGAGAATAGCTTTGGTATTACAGGCAGAAGATATGGAATTCGATACTCGTTGTTTGGGACACTCTACTTTTCGTTAGTTGGTTTTTTGGTAGGTATAGGTATTTAACAACAATTTATAGACGACAGCTGATGGTATTTGGGTCGTTGGATCGATTGAAAATATCGATTTCGAGCCAAACACGGAGAAATATTTTCTGGAAACGGAGCAGTTATTGAAAAGTAACGTCTCAAGTGTGAGCGAGTGAAAAATGGCTGCCGTCCCGTCGGTGGTCTGTACGCAGTATACCTATCGTACATACCAATCTGCGCCGTCGCTCGGGTGCCAGGCGGTGACTACTTGTCGTCGGCTTGTGAAACTTCACGTCCGGTTGTACCTATTTGCTTGTGAGTAATAAATGGATCTTCAATGGATTGCTGTTATCGATTGGAAAAACACTTTTTTACAACAACAGCGGTTTTTTAGATAGCCAATGAAAAAAGTTTAAATTTTTGTCTCTGACTACGGTAGCAGATGAGTAATGAAGAAATTTATTTTTTTATTTATACACAGCACCACCCAGAACTAAGTCTATATGAGATTTCATAAGATTTACTTATTATTGTCGACCCTTTGAAAAACTTATTTACCGAGAAGCAAGAATTTATTCACAGAGAAAACCCCCATTGTGACATATGGAATGTAAAACGTTCATTTCGTTTGCGGGACATGTTAACTAACAAACTTAATATCCATCAGAGTTATGCAAAATTCTCAAAGTTCCTACTATAATGCATGAAGCAGCGCTGTCAATCGCCAGTTTTTCGATAAGTACAAATAAAAATTATTGCATTTTTTCTTCTGAAAATGCTAAAAGAATGTATTAGTGTTCGTTACCTGTGAGCTCTATTGACAACACCGCGCACCAGATGTTTTTTTGTTGCAATGACTTCGTAATCTTTATCAAAGTTTGTATCTAAAAATTTCTCTTTTAGGGAAACCAAACGATAGTATTGATGGTTAAAACTGTACGTACGAAGCAACATTTTTTGCTGAAAGCATCTTCATGTAAACTTTTTTAATTTTGTGAAAAGTGTAATTTGGAAAAATTACTCGTTTGAATCATTTATAAGTGTCGATTAATTTTAACTATTTTCATCTAAAAAGTGTGAATTTAAGACTGGCGTTTGGAAAACCGTATTTCTGAAAAAAATATCAGTCAGACCGATGGTATTACACGGTGCAAGCTTTAGGAGATGAGTGCACTGCATCGATCCCCACATCCCCATTAGCTCACTCCAGCTCGGATTCATTAAAACTCCATATGTGCCACGTAAGCGTGCTAACTGTGCCCTCAATTGATTTATGGGACATTAAGTATCATGACAGTTAAATGGAGAAAGAGGTAGCAAATTGTTTCAACTTTTTTTCATCCGCAAAATGATTAAGAAACTCATTTGTCGAAATTGCCATTTGAGGTATCTTGGATTTATATTATGAGCTTTTTTCTTCAAGGTACAACTTTTTACGAAGAACCTCTCTTCACCACAAGTGGCTTGAAATGCATTTTTGCTCACTGGAAGATAAAGAAAAAAAACAAATGAAATACTCAGGCAGCCAGGCAGATGTTGTTTTGTTATTGTTATCTCCACTACGACAATATTTTTGTTGCGCGAAAATCAAATCAGTATTAAACTCTGAGATAAAATTGCCTTACATCATTAAAGACACAACGTATTACTAAAGTATTGTTTTTCTCAACACATTTTGCATATTGGAATTAATCTGATTGTTTTCATTCTAAATATTTGGTTGATACTAAAGTAAGTTTGAACCCTCATAATTTATTGTCAGATGCCAAACACATTTGTCTAACTTTCTGTGTGATTGTGATCGTTTTACAATTAAAGCAATGAAAATCAGTTTTAGTGAATTGAGCAAGCAAAAGTACGATGAGCTGATTTTTCCATTTCCAAGGTATTGAGGCTAATAAGAAAACACTCAGCACAAGTAAGTAGGATACTTGTTTTTTTCAAAGAAAAATTTGACTGCCTTGACGATAGTCTTGAGAGCACAAATTGAGGTAGCACGGCAAAACGCACGGATTTGGTGAAGGAAAAAAAAAAGAAAAAAAAAGTAACAGAAAAAAACGACGTCGGAGCAAGCGCACGTGCGCAGAGTCGTACTCGAGTATTTTGACGAGAAAAAATCAAAAGCACGAAGTAAAAAAGAAAAAGCAGATGAAAAAGATCAAGGCCCACGTGATCGTACGACGAAACGGGCACACATTCGCATTCAAAAGACGAGGAAAAAAATAAGCAACAGCAGAAACGAAGCTACGTTTACATACACTTATGATACATCTACTGTGCTATAGGGCTGTGGAGAGTCAGCCACACGCTATGTCAAAAAGAGGCCCGCCGGGCCGACGAAAGGTTGCGCGACGTGACAGAAGCGACACTCGTTTCACCGAGATTTACGAGACAATTCCCTTCTACCTCGCTCTCTCTCTCTCTCTCTCTCTCGCGAACAGACCTTTTCGGTAATCTTCCAAAAGCAACTAGCTGGCTAGCCCCGACTGGTCGCTGCTGTCTCTCTTTTTTTTTTCTCTCCGTGTCCTCGCAGCTTTGGCCGCTCGTCGCATACGCAACAACTCTCTTGCCAGCAGCTCCTTTCTTCGTTATTCAAGCTGATTTTTACGTGCCTTACCACTGCTCTGCGTCGTCTTCGACGCGCAACTCTTTTCAGCCCAAGCTGCTCCGTGCCTCATCGTGTCGTGGAGCCATGGACTTTGGTATACGCTTTTCATGTGCCTGCCTTTGACGATTCTTTGGATCACGTTGTGGGCTCCTATTGTGCAAAGAAACCACTGAGATCATGAAACAAGAGAGATTCGTCTTCTTTGAGTAGAAAAAAAATAATAATAAAATAAAATAAAAGTAAGTAAAAGGAAAACAGTTTATTCTGCCCAGGAATGAGACTTTCAAGACGCTCGATCGTCGATATTAGCTTGGGCTGAATTTACGGAGTAGCTCCAGTAGCGAGTGATTCGAAAATATAGAGCAGCTGAATAAATTTGAACAACTTGCAGAGCTCTATTTTTTAAAAGAGGATTACAATAACCCACACGTGTCCACACGTATTGCGTATAAGAAATGTGATGAACGAAAAATAATCTTTTTTTTTTTTTTTAACACATGAAATTGGATAAAAAAATTGACGTATAATTCGTTTTATTCAGGTAGTTGGGAAATCAAGGAAGAGAAAATAATTAGAAATTTGCTAAGAATAGCTGGTCCTTTCTATTAAAAAGTCATTATTTTTGCTGTTGTATACTTTCATCTCGTTTATTAATTAAAATTCAGTAGTAATTTAGTTTCTGCCATTCTAACAAAACGTTACCACTTGCCACTTTTATTTTCGTTCTCCGCTCACTTTAACGTTAATAATTATAATAATAATAATAATAATGATAATAATAATAATTAATATTTATTATAATAATAATTTACAGTGAAAGAAGCCAGATTTTTATACAGAGGCTGTTTTTTCATTACGTTTTTTTTTTCTTTTTTTTTTTTCATCAAACGTGTATGCAAATAAATTTCATCGGCTTTGTTTTGTGCATGGCGCGTACTGATTGCTTTATTCTATTGTTTCGTTTATTCGCTTGGTTCTTCATCATTTTTATATTTCGTTTGATAACAATGTATAATCGCATATCGATAATAGCAGTGAGATTTCGCAATGACAAATTTTGCATTATGCTTGTTACAACGAAGGGGAATAACCAGCAACGACAAAATTGGCTCGGATGGGCTTGAGGTCTGCTTTATGTGAGAAGGAAAACAAATATTTCAAGTATTTAAAGTTAAAAAAAGAGTTGTTTATGATAAAATGTATCTTTCACATTACGTGAGTCGATGATGAGCTCATGTTATTATTATTATTATTATTATTATTATTATTATTATCATGATTATTATTATTATTTGTTGAATCAACACAGATAACAAAAGTAAAATTGCCAGACCAAAGTGATGTGGTAGTAAGTAAAAGGAAATAAATAAATGACTTGACAAACACCCTTATCCGTGACAATTTGAGGCTCGTCGTTGCCAAAAATACATGTATTTGATGTATCGTAAGTAAGTAACTCTCATAGTCGCAAAATAATCACACATTTCACTCTAGAGGACTGGAAAAAATTCGCTATCACTCACTGTTACAATATATTCACTTGTATTTTCCATTTGTCAATCGCCAACTCGTTTCGTACAATTTCCGCTTGACTTTCTTTCAAGACGCGCGTATACTTTATTTTAATGCCATCTCTCGCAACTCCGCGTTAAACTCTTCGCAACAATCACACATCATCTCTTGTTTTTATCACGATTTCTCGCTGCTCGGCGCTAGCTGACTGGCCACTGTACTTGATTCGCGATTTTCGCTCGCTGGCGTTTTAAAAAATTTTTTTTCCTCCATTTTTAATCAACAAAAACCAAATCCAACTTTTAATAATTATAATAAGAATAACTATAGTATCCACAGTAATAATAATAAAAATAATAATTATGCACAATAATAAAAATAATCATAATAATAAACATAATAATAATATTAATAGTTATTATAAGAAAAGTAATGATAATAAAAATAAAAATAATAATGAACGAACGAACGACCAACTGATCGGTGTTTTTGAAACGCGCTTTACTGTCTCCCTGTTCCCCGACTTACATGGACTTTAGTCTCTTAAATGCGCTTTTATACACAATTGTACATTTTTTTCATTTTATTTTTTTACTTTTTATGTGCCCGAGTATTTCTTTCTCTTTTTTGCTCTGATCAATCAGCCTCTCCGTAACGAGAATCATAAAAAATATTATACATACACACGAACGAAAACATCACAATGCGAAACGGTCGACACGACAGTCGATAGTGAGCACAGGTAAAGTCGCGCGACATCCCCGTGTACCGTTGAAGGGACGTCGGGGACTTTAAGGGACTCTGTAGCGTTAATCTTTGAGATAATGGACGACGAGAGGACACTGACTAAAAGGCCGCTGAGAGAATTAGCAAGTGTCCACCGTCGACTCCCGAGATCAGCGGAAGCTCGATTGAGTCGCACAGTTATTCTAAAGGGCCCAAGTCACCGCGTGACAAATTTTATTCGAAATTAAAGTTTTTGATCTCTTTACTAAAGGCATGCGCACCACAAACATGTGGTACTTGACGCTTGATGATTTTTCAATTTGTATTTATTCCTTAATAGTAAAAAACAAAGCCAAAGATCAATCGTACAGGCAATTTACAGAGCAGGAGTCGGGCCGGTCAGAACAGGACGATCAAGTGAAGTCTTGGAAAGTGAGCGCATCTTTTGGTCATCCGAGCGATTTGTGCATTATCGAGCGCATCGCAAACAAGATTATCACGAATTTTCACTGGGGCGACGACGTAAGCTTTGACAAATTAAAAAAAAAAAAATCAAAAAATGTTTGTTCTGAGGTTGCGAGATCAAATTGATCAGAGACAACGAAAATTGTTTTTGCAACGTCGACGGGAGTCGTCTCGCACTTCTCAGCCTTCTGTTCAAACATTACTTTTTCCTCCCCCTTTTTCTCGAGTCCTTCGCGCACTACGACGATACTAACTATTGTTTTCTCTTCCAATGGTTCTAGTATGTACAAAAATCAGGAGAACACAATCGTATTACTAATATTACACAAATACAACGTACATGGAATGTGCGCAGCCAGATAATCCGCAGTTTTAAGTAACCGAGCACTTTGAACTTGGACGCTCTCCTCTACGGTTCGTTGTCAGCTTTTTTTTTCCTCTTATTTTTTCTTCTACGTAACGTTCCTATCAATGTACATACTTCCAGACGCAGGAATTTCAGCACAAAAGATTTATAATAACAAACAATAAATGGGCATTATCACGATCGCGGCCATTCTGCGCTAGATTTTGAGCAAGCGAGCGAATACAATAATGTCTATCGGAAAATGGAAAAAGAAAAAAAAAAAAAAAAAAAAACAACTGTAATCATCACGATTGCAATCATATCGATAGAGCTGACAATAGTTGTAGTAATGATAAAAATTGTAGTAAGTAATCAAGAGCGGTGTAAAGGTTGGGGTGGCACCCAATAATGATTATCGGCACGCGGGCCTCGAAAACCACAAAGACACTTGCAACGACGACGAGGACAATTTATTTCATCATTATCATCGTGGTCGTCACAAATGATGTATAGGGCTTGTGATCGTTCGTACGTATGATTTATATATAAACTCTGTCGTGACACTTTACGTTTACACTCGTAAGTATGTACTTATTTTTATTTATACAGAAGGGGTCGATTCTTTGCGTTCCACAGCCTTGCATAAAAGACCGTGGCTGTGAAAAATAAGGAAAGAGGGCTTACGTAAGAGGGAGACACTGCAGGAGAGCCGATCGCTTTCTTGCCGAGTTTTGCTTCTTTTTACGTTCTATGTCTATAAGTATACATACACATATACATACGTAGGTACATCGGGTTTCTCTCGCATGGCCCGTACACTGTGTGCATTTACATTGTACCCATACATATATACGTGTGTATATATCACCGCCCCTGTACGCTCTCGCCTCACGTGAACGTTGCGCTCGCTCTTGACTTGGCTTATGTATATATATATATATA